>JABXWE010000671.1:0-64637 GCA_014611495.1 Limonius californicus | reverse complement strand
GAAGTCCTTTTGCAACCTATAACTCCTCGACCTACGACGCCCTTGACAATTGCGAGTTACAATGCTCGTTCAATCGCCTTCTTTTCAAAGATTTATGCTAATTATATCATTATATATTAATCACATCATTATATTATTCGCATCATGTACTGACCGAATATTATATATAACTGTATTACATCAATAAATGCTTAACAACCGCCACTTTGTTTTTTTATTTTGTAGTTAATAGATTATTTGTCGTTACATATTTAGCACGCTACGATATATATATATATATATATACATAACGCACATAGCTGCTTCCCCATTCCCAAGTTTGGTATACCAGCATCAACATGGTGCTTGAAACTTTGACTCGTGAGTTCATATTAGATAATACCACTACGCAAAAGAATTGCTTCAAGTGTGCTCTTTCAAAACTTCAACCGATAGTTCTTGATGAAATTCGTCAGTTGTTAAGAGCGTGTCATACTGGCTATTTACAACTTACTGGTGAAGTTACATTTATTTGCAACGCTGCAGGAACGGTTAAAATTCCCTACACCGAAGTTAATTATTATACTATTTTGAATGAGTGGTATGAAGAAACTTTCAAAAACGTTTGCGATTTCCAAGACATTCAAAATAATCACTTGCATTGTTTATACCTCGAGATTACTGCAAACTTCGATCTTCAGGATGCACCCAACTGCATGACTATCCGCAAAATACGTCTAAGTTAATATGTGTCTCTTTTTTGTAATTCTTATCTAAACCTTTTAAAAGTGTGGATATAATTTAGTATAATAAAACATATATAAAAATTACTCGTTTTAATTTGTTTATGACCTTGGTATAGGTACAACCTTCAATTCAACATTATACATCTTGGGTTTGACCTTTGACAACGACCTTGACAGTTCAGGGAGGTACGGTTTTTGCCTTGACCTCGAATTCAAGGATAGTGGGGGGGAGCTGCAGTATCCTTGACCTTGAAATTCAAGGTTAGTGGTGGGGGGTGGTCTTAGAACTGTCCAAAATACTCTACTTATCTGAACTGCCATAAGGCATATGTCAAGTTATTCCAACAGAAGACATTTATGTGCTTAAATTCTTTGAGGCTTTCGCTGTTTCTCGAACTGTTAATATTCCAATTTACTCTCGGCTTAGACCGCGTCGTTATTTGGGAACTGCACCCAGCATTATCAGGTAAGGACCGACCTGTAGCTTGTCTGCCCTTACAAGCATTTGCTCTAGAAGTTTGAGCAATATTTGGTTGTAGGCCCTGCCTGCCTAGATTATTTAAACCTTGAGGCGGACAATAATTTGATCTTAATGTATTTTGTTTGCCAGGACAATAATATTTAATCGGCTTATGGCTGTTTGTGAACCCATACAAACTAACGTTTCGCAAGACATTGCAGTTTGAATCTTCAAAGAGAATAGAACAGTGAACTCAAATCCGGGAAGCGGAGGTATTTAAACCTCTTTGAGCTAGTCGGGCAGAACGACGGAGTTCTGGTTGGCTGTCACCTTTGGGCAAAGACGGATCCGGTGGAGCGTGATCGTGTGATCGATTATGCTTAGGAGTCCTTAGAGGATAAACTACTGAAGTCCAAGCTTTACTGAGTCTAAAATCATCCTCCCTGTTTATGTTGTTAGGTTGTTTCTCAATTTCAGTTGCTTCACGTATGATACGAGGGAAGTAATGAGGTACTCTTGCGAGTACCCGAACATTGTCAAAGTCCATCTTATGCCCAGATAAACCAGTATGTTCAGCCACCGCAGATTTTGTGATGCGTTTGTGTTTGCAATCACCTTTGTGCTCTCGAAATCTTAACTCAATGAAACGACCAGTTTGTCCGATGTAGTTTGAGCCACAAGAGCAAGGGATATTGTAGATCCCGGCTGATTTTAAATTTGATATATGATCCTTTACGGATCTGAAACCGTTTCCCAAAATTTCATTAGTCCTAAAGACTGTCTTTATGCTGTACCTTCTAAGAACTGCCCAATCTTATCAGTAGTGTCTTTTCTGTAAGGTAGAAAAGCTAAGCCTTCTGGAGGTGCGAGTTTCTCCTTAGCCTTGGGCTTGGGCATTGCGGATTGCTCTCTGAATTTATGTGGCTGTATAACCGTTTTATTGTAACGACATCAAGATGTGAGTTTTCTCTTGTTGTAGGTGTTCTGCATCTGAGATTCGGACTGCTCTGGTTGTTAGCGTTTGTAGCACAGTTGCTTTCTGCATCGTGTGTTGATGCAAATTTACATTTAAATACCTGTCTGTATGTGTTTTCTTTCTGTAAATTGCGTGCCCCAAGCTGCCATCTGGTTTCCGTGTTACATGTACGTCTAAGAATGGAATACTGCCATTTTGCTCTACTTCCATTGTGAATTGGATTTTACTTATTGTACTTTATACAATAAAGCGATTGTCCATGAATTGAATCCTCTAGTTTTAGTAGTAGCAGTTTATTTGGAGCCTCACATTAATACATAAAACATAAAAACTTTACAGGATTTCAAATATTTAAAATAGTATTAGAAATAAATGGTGTATTACAAGTAACATGCAGTAAGATTTTCGATAAGGATTTATTGAAAAAAGTTATATTTGTGTCGTTATTTAAGCTATACAGTTTACAATAGTTAATACAATTATTTCCCAGAGTTATTTAAGTATAGTTAACAGGAGATAATCGTTTTTTACACCTGATAAAAGTTAGCGTTCGAATTATTTGACAAAACCTTTGCATATTCTATACAACTTCTTTCTTCTTCTTATTTTTCGTAAATCCTTCTGTCCTTTAGAGCATCGGAGTAGGATACTTCTCGTTTGTTTTATCCACTTTTCCTATTTCCTCTGGTCCCATACCATGGTTTTCATTTCATTTAGCGTTTTACCTCATATTTCCACTTCTTCTATTCTTTCCATCCACGTTTTCCTTGGAGCCTCTATTTCGGTTTCTGCGTTTTCCTGTGTCCATCACTCTGTTCACTATTCTTTTTGGGTTCATTCTTGCTATATCCCCATACCAGCTCAGTTGTCACACTCCGGTTTTTCCATGATCGGTTCTTGTTTAGCTACATTTCTTATTTGTGCGTTCTTTTCTCTATCTAGTTCTCCTAGGTATTTCATTTCTATTGCGTTTATTTGGGATTCGTGTTTTTTAGTGGTATCTAGAATTTGCTAGAATAATCCTTGGCAAGGCAATTACATTATATACTCGAGTCTTTGTGATTATTCCTACTTCATTTTTATGTAAAATAGGTTTATTTACTGCGCAATACCTTTAACATTCGCTTCGTTATTTCCAGATGTAGTTTCCCACCCTTTGTTATCACTCTGCCCAGGTATCCGTATACTGTGACTTCTAAAAATGTTTGTTTGCATAGTATTATTCTATCCTCTGCGGTTTTCCTTTTATCATTGATTATCATTACTTTGCTATCGTGTGTATTTCCATTTTAAGTGATTTGATTTCTTCCGCTCTTATGTCTACCATTGATTGGTGTTTTCTTTGTGCCTTGGCTATTAGTATGCTATCGTCCGCGTAGAGTAGACTACCAAATTTCGTGTGGATGAAATTTCTACACCCAATAGTTGTTTGTTTACCTATTTTCTTATGTTTTCTATTATGGTATCCATAACTATAATAAATAGCAGTGCGTTTTTAAACTATCTTCTTGCTTCAACCCTCTTTTTCTTTTAAACAATTTTCTGATCCTTGTCCATTTATCTATATTTTTGCTATTACATTTTTCGACCAAACGGTCTAAATCCACCATAACAATGAAATGGAGTTCTGCAATTAATATCATTATTGTAAAGTATTTGATTAACAAACCAATAAGCCGCGTCAAAATATAAGTTATGTCCTTTATAAATATGCGTACCTACAAACGAATTATGTAAACGTTTACGATTTTCGATCAAGATCTGTTCACAGCGATATTACTTCTATGGAGCTGCGTTGCAGAATGATCGGTGTAAGTAGATTGGAAGCGCTACAATCCAAGCTTAAGGATTAAATCAAATTTCTTTAAATCTTTCGGTAACACATTCACCAACGAACTAAAGCAAATTAAAATTGCAAAACGGCGAACCAGAACTACAGAAACCGAAGACAGTTAAGCATTTATATCCTATAATTGCCAAAATTGTATTGAGGAATTTGTGAAGGATATATTGGTATTTTAAAATCTAGAATCTGAATATATAATACTTTCCATTCTTCTGGTGTGGTGCCATTCGTAATCGGCCTGCAGAGATACTGCTGGGCAAGCCATCGTTTTCTGCTACTTCATTATCATCAGCAGTAAAGTAGAAGTAAGTGGTAACTACAGCTAAACATCGAATCAGAACTACAGAAACCGAAGACAATTTAGGCATTTATATCCTATAATTGCCAAAATCGTATTGAGAAATTTGTGAAGGATATATTGTTCTTCTTCTTCTTCTTCTTCAGCAACCGTTAACACTTCACTCCTTGACATAGGCCTTCTCCATGCTCTTCCACTCTATTCAATTTTGCGCCAGTTGGTGCCATTTACTTCCAGCTTTTTCTTTCATGTCGTCAATCCAACGCTTTTTTGGTCTGCCGGCGCTGCGTCTGTTTAGTCTTGGTCGCCACAGGACCACTCGTTTTTCCATCTGTTTTGCCGCTGCCCGGCGACATGCCCCGCCCATCTCCACTTTGAGTTTGCGATGTCCGTTATCACATCTATCACTCCCGTTCTTTTTCTAATTTCTTTGTAGGTTATGCGGTCTCTGAGGCTTATTGCCAACATACTTCTCTCAATGGGTTTCTGAGTTACCCTAAGTGAATTGGCAGATTTGACAGTTAAAGAAATCGTATCCATGCCATACGTCATTAGCGGAATTATGCATGTGTCAAAAACTTTTCAAGTAGATTGGGAAGTCGCGATTCTTTAGTATTGACCCCAATTTTCCTGTCGCTGCCCGTGTGAGGCGGATCCTTCTGTTAATCTCGGCACTTTAAATTTCGTGCCGAGTTGTATGAAATGTCCCAAGTAAACATATTCTGTGACATTTTCGATGACAGTTCGGTTCAAAACGACATTTGCTATTTCGGGGGATGGGATTTTTGTTTGTTTTGTTTTATTTAACGTCGGCCTATTTCTGCTACTATGGCTAACCACCGACGCCAGAGAGCGATCCTACCACTCCTGGAAATTTAGCCTGTTTGAGGGTTCTTTTGACGTGCCCAACAACACTTGGACACGGGGCCTACGATTTTACTTCCTATCCGAGAAGAAGGGCCGTTTTAGCGTTTTTTATTGCTCAGAAAAAAACCACCGACCTCGGCGTCCGGATTTGAACCCAGGACAGCTGCGTGAAAGGCATACGGCCAACCTATTCGAGCTACCGGCGCCGGTGATGGGATTTTTGTTTTTTTTTTCAGATACATTGAGAGTCCAATTTCCTTTGATGCTGTCTGGAGTTCAATCAGCATACCCCGTAGTTCTTCTATATCATTGCTGCCGAGCACAATGTCATCCGCGAAGCGGAGGTGGTTCAAGTATCTACCAGCGATGTTTAAGCCTTTGTTTTGCCATTCTAGTTTCTTGAACGCTTCTTCCAACGCAAGAGGAATAGGATATATTGGTATTTTACAATCTAGAATGTGTATATATAATACTTTCCATTCATCGGGTGTGGTGCCATTCGTAATCAGTCTTCAGAGATGCTGCTGGGCACGGATATCGTTTTATGCTACTTCATTATCATCAGCAGTAAAGCAGAAATATGTGGTGACTACAGGTAAACATCGAATCAGTACTACAGAAACCGAAGACAGTTTAGGCATTTATATCCTATAATTGCCAAAATTGTATTGAGGTACTTGTGAAGGATATATTGGTATTGTAAAATATAGGATATGAATATATAATACTTTCCATTCGTCGGGTGTAGTGCGATTCGTAATCATTTACTCAGTCTTCGGAGATACTGCTGGGCACGGATATCGTTTTTCGCTACTTCAGTCTCATCAGCAGCAAGGCAAAAATACGTGGTGACTACAAGTAAACTTCGAATCAGAACGACAGAAACCTCAACAGTTTAGGCGTTTAGATACAACAATTACCAATTTGGGATTGTCGAATTTATGTGCAATAAGGCAGCACGAGATTGTGATTTTCCTGATTGGGGTATGTGTAAGATTCGAACTTACATCTGTTGAGATGTTTGCGAGAAAAGTGAGCACTCGATTAGCAAAACCATTTTTATAGAGCTTTTTCTCTTGAAACGTTACAATAACTTCCATTGTAGCCAAGTTTAGCACAATTCCTTACATGAAATTCGTATTGATAAAGCATACAACCTTGATTGGAAATATTTCGTTCTCCAAAGTTTAGCTATAAAATTCAACGTATGTATCACATGTTTTTAGGTCCATTGCGATAGAAAAGTAGACCCCGGTTTAGGTTTTAACAATATCCCTAAAATCTTAAGTGCTGTAATGAGTTTGGTAAAAAAAAACTTATCAGACTAGTAGTATATGATAATGGACCTCGGTGGTCTAGTGCGAGAACGCATTGGCCACTCGAGGTCACAGCAAATGCAGTCGCTCCGTTGGGGCGATCGAATCCCGACTGGGGCGATCATATTCCGACTAGGGAGACCGCATTCGCTTAGCTAAGTGGATGCCCGCACCCCCTGAAGTAATGCGAAAGCGTTTCCTGGGGGGGGGGGGGGCGGTAGTATGAAAAGTAATATATGACAAAATATCTCGTGGGATACGCAAAAATTTGGTTTTTAATTTTCTTGATCGTAGAACAGCATTTTTAGAACTATCAAGGTAAATATTTCTATCGTAGTAATATAGCTTCCACTTGAAATTTATGGACGAAATTAGAGAACACCTGAAAGTGGAGTGCTCAATAAACCCCAATTTCGGAACTGATAGTTATTCCATACCACATCAACATACAGGGATATTCGCTAAGCAAAGATACCACCATGTTTTTCTGTCAAAATTTCTTACTAAATAATACTTTTGCTTATGGAAATAAGCTTTCAGCTAAAACATCAAAGCAGATAATTATTTAGGAATTATGAGTTAACTTGAAACTATGCAAAATATCTCATTAAAGGTAAGACATAGATATTTGCCAGAGATAATTCCCATTACAAAGTTTCATAAACGTAAAGCTGAAGTAGTTAATTAGAGTTTCTTGAAGAAGTTGCACTGTTTAGAGAAGCACTTATTGCGCCAAGTCATCTCCGGTGGCTCGAAACAAAATTTGAGGGATACTTTAAATTTCTTAGCTACGCTGCTCCTTTTGGGGTAAAAGCTCAGGTTTCAGCAAACGCGAATTTAGGTCAAGGCTTGTAATTATAGAAAGCTACGGGAAAGTGGGACGCCGTGCTATTATTTTTTATTATCTTATACGATGTGAACCTTTCTGAGCCCCCTTAGGCACTTTTATTTGACGTTGTTAAGAATTGTGTCTGAAGTAATACTCTATAGTTTTAAACGTAAAAAGAAAATATCTGTTTCTGACTGAATGTTTTACTACGCCGGAAAATTGTGTTCCAAACTTTATGTAAAATAGTGCATTACAACACGAATCTAGGAATACAGCAGAATTGCTTCTTGAAGTAGTTTCATTCCGCAGCAGTCTTCTAATCCGTATTTATTCTAAATATTTAGAGCTATAAAATAATATTCTTTCCAATTACTGCAGAATGTGGTTTCTCAGTTATTCAATTAACTGACCATGTATATCGTACATTTAAGAAAATTCTGGTTTCGTTCCGCAAATAGTGCGCAAATGGTTGTCAAACAAGAAATGAACAAGCAACTTTGGTGCGCGACAACTGGTCGACGGTCAACTGGACGATGGCCAACTGGGGATGGTCATCTAGGCGATGGCCAACTGGGGATTGTCAGCTGGGCGATGGCCAACTGGGGATTGTCAGCTGGACGATGGCCAACTGGGGATGGTCACCTGTGCGATGGCCAACTGGGGATTGTCAGCTGGGCGATGGCCAACTGGGGATTGTCAGCTGGGCAATGGCCGTCTGGGGATTGTCAGCTGGGCGGTGGTCAGCTGGGCGGTGGTCAGCTGGGCGCTAGCCAAGTGGACGACGGTTATCTGGGCGCCCGCCATGTGGGCGACAGAAACTTAAAAATATAAAAAAAAATAGTAATAAAAGATTAAAAAAATAATAATGGAGAAAATGCCTAAACTAACTCAACCCAATCATCTCTTTCTTAGCGAAAATACTTATTAACTAGCTCATTTATTTTATGCATGGGAAATTTCAATATAATTTTGGTATCATTATGTGATTCTACAAAATAAATATAATCTTAATTTTAAGCGAGATATTATTAATTTTAAGTTTAGATCGTTGTTTTAACTCTTTCATCAGAAATACATTATTTAAATTTACCGAGTAATAGATCAATACAAAAGAATGGTGATTTTAATAAAGAACACCATAAAACATTTATTTGCCATTTGATCTATTATTTTGTCGCCTAGATGTCCGGCGCCCACTTGGCTATCGCCCAGTTGTCTGTCGTCCAGTTGACCGTCGTCCAGTTGACCATCGCCCAGTTGTTCGTCACCTAGTTCACCGTATCCGACAAACTTGGCCTCGACTTTCCCTTAACCCCAATGATAATTGTTTTACAAAATTTCTAACACTTTTATTAGAATCGGTATAACTTCTTATTTTTAAGTGGAAAGTTATGTTTTTTATTCTACGCCTTAACGTGATTTTTATGATACAAATTAGACGGGGGTATCTTTCGGTACATTTCGGTGGTGGTAGCTCAGTTGGCAGAGCGCTCGCTTTCTGAATAAAACCACACACAATTTCCCAATTCGGCTTGCAACCGTGGGATCTTAATGCTAAAAACCTTCTCTGGAATTTCTGTCGTTCGGATTCGACGTTAAACTGTAGGAGAGAGTAAGAGAAGAGGCCGAAGCCCAGCAGTGGGACGAAAAGGCTGTTGATGACGACCTTTCGGTTAGCTAATCGAACAAAAATACAATAATTTTATGATTTGTTCATTTATCAGTGATCATCACATCAGTAGTTGTTGTTAGGAAAATGATTTTTACAATGTGGAAACGATATAATTTGTGTACTTTAACTTTCACTAATTTCTTTACTTATTGAAGTTCTTAAATGCTTCATCCTGAAAGCAATTTTAATGCGACTTGTATCCTCTATATATCGAGTTCCGTATTTCCTATACAACTTTTCCATTTCCTAATCTGAAGGATAAATTGATTGATTACAACTATTCGTCAATCGAATAGTTCAGTTTTTAATAATAATTTTCTATTCGCCCAATATGAATTAGCTTACTGAGTTATGCAATAATTTTTATTTTCCTTCCTAGGTGACCTGCACTAAATTATTGGCTGTATTATAAATGACAAGGTTGCCAGTTTAATTGTTTTAAAAACGGCTACGTAAAAAAATATTAACCATCGAGAAGTTTTATTGTTTTTCTGGTTCAGAATAAGTGTGACACAACAACGTAAAAATTAGCTTACGCGCCATTGTTTCTATACACTTTAGAACTAAAAAACGATTTTAGATTCTAAGATTCTAAATACCATGGTTTTCCGAATGAACAATCGATTGCAAATTGGGTATTTTAAACAACATTTTTGTTTTTGTAGATAATATCCTCAAAATCTTGATATCCAAGTGGTGACCGTGCGGATCGTTGCTTAACTTTGAACCGGTATTCGCATTTGTCCGCCACGCTGCTTCCTCTATATCAAGTTATTGGGAAGCTTAGACTGCCAATGTTACGCAGGTTACGCTTTGCCGTTGCACTGTTTTGCTGTAGTTCTGTCTAAGTCTTCCACTATGAGAAATATATTAGTATAGCATATTAAGATAATGCTTGGACGTACCTACAATCAATCTCGTTGAAAAATAATGAGCTAGATAAGTACGATGTTATGTAACATTATCATTATACAGCTAGGTAGGCTGGGGACCAGAAGCCGTTATTCCTATATCTCTGAGGATATTAAGCTTTATGCTATACCAAGAAACCCGAAAAAACTTCACACGAAGATGGGAAAACACCGAAAGTTGTCGTTATGCAAGGGCTGCTATTACTGCACCCTCGCGAAAGGCAGCCAAATCTTGTGTGCAACTGTCCCCAAAGAACCTGCGACTAGTTGTAGGTATCTTATTTGGACACTGCACCCTAAAACAGCACATGCACAGGATGGAACTGGCGGACAGCCCAAACTGTCGAGGATGCAACGGGGATAACGAGATGGCAGAACATGTCCTGTGTCACCGCCCAGCTCGCGCAACTATCAGAGGATCCATGTTGGGAGACTTTTGGCCTGATATGGCCGAAACCAGCAACACCCCAGTTGCAGATGTTCTCCAGTACATCCAAAGGATTGGATGGCTTGGGTGATGCCCAAATTGGGGAGCTGCTGGAGGGCAGCACAATGGGCCCACCTTTGTGGCCTAAGTGCACGTAAGGTAACTCACCCTCCTAAAATCTACAATGACAATGACAATATACAGCTAGGTGCTGCCTACTAAATCCCTTTCTTCAGACATCTCTATCCTGGGCCATATCTTCGTCTAGTTGTCATCTTTTTATCGCCTTTCTTATCCCTTCGTTCCTGGAGCGTCGTGGTCTTCCGCGTTTCTTCTTTCCTGGATGTTGCCAGTGGTATATTC
The DNA here is from genome assembly GCA_014611495.1 of Limonius californicus. NCBI lineage: Eukaryota > Metazoa > Arthropoda > Insecta > Coleoptera > Elateridae > Limonius > Limonius californicus. The sequence continues at coordinate 53,947 of JABXWE010000671.1, read as the reverse complement.
TTTTAGGCCAACGATCTGCCGGCATTCGCATTAGATGTCCAAACCAACACAGACTGCGAATTTAAATTCTATCTATAACTGTACGTTCTGATTTCATCTGTCGTCTGATTTCTTCATTTGCAATTCGTTCAAGCGTACATATTCTGGCGCTGCTAATCCATTTCTACCGTTTGTAGCCTGCGCTTCATTTTTGCATTGATTGCCCAAATTTCGCTTCCGTAACACAGAGCAGATTTTACATTTTTGGATATATTTTTATCCCACCACAGCGAGTTCAGACAACCAATTATTTTTCTGCTTTCCCGAATTCTATGTTTTTGTTCCTTCTCCCAATTCTTTTTTGATCTACCATGGCTCCCAGATATTTAAATTTTTCAACTTGCTGTACTTGTATTTCGTCACTTAGTAGAACTTCAAATTTCGTTTCACTATTCACAACTAGATATTCAGTTTTTTTAAGGCTTATTTGTAGTCCCCACTTCTGGTATTTAGTATAGAGTCTCCTCAATATAAACATAAGGTCGAAGGAATCTTGTGCTTAAGCATCTGGTCGTCCGCAAAAATAATAGTCAATAGAGAGTTTTCATGATTGGTATACCCATTGTTGTGCAGTTACGTTACGTGAAAAAGAATGTCCCTTTTATATTAATATCGACATAACATACCACATCATAACCGTATTTTGGAAATTGTCTCCGAGTTATTACAATAAACTGACTGATAGTGAGCCAAATTACTCTACTGCAAATTACTCACATAAATGCAACCCACGACAAGTAAACCTATGATAGTATTATAACGTATTATTATTATCAGATGTTAGGGCTTTGGCCTTTATATGCCTTCCGTCACTTCGACCCTTAGTGGTTTTTTTGTAACTTATGAGCCCTTTTTTTTTAGAGAAGTTGTAGGCTGTTGATGAGCCTTATAATGTCTCTGGACTTCGACTCCCTTATTTCGTTAGGTGTCATGGTTGCCTTCCCGAAAATTTTTTGTTTGCGTCGACAGGCAGCATTGCATTCGCATAGAATGTGTTCTGCCGTTTCCGCGGCCTCGTTGCATAAGCGGCAGATTTCAGATTTCAGATCTTGCTGAGGGACAAAGCAAGTTTTGCTTTATTTTGCGAAACAATGATGAACTGTTCTGCCGGACGTTGTCCTGGAATATTCTGCCAGTATGAGGATTTCTGTTGTTCCTCCCATAGTTTGACCGCCTGTTTTATGTGGCTTTTCTGTTGTCCACAGCAAAGCTCAGGTCCAGTGAATGGCGTCGAGGCTCCGCATTTTGCGAGTTCGTCGGCCTTTTCGTTGCCTGGTACGCCCTCATGCCCTAGCACCCACCACAAGGTAACGTGGTTTCGGTTTGCCAGTTGTTTGAGGTTGTTCAGGCACTCCCAGACTAGTTTCCACTCACAAATGGGGGCATTTAAAGCCTTTATTGCTGCCTGGCTGTCTGAGAGGATGTCAATTGTTGCACCTTTATATCCCTTCCCTAGGTTTATCTGTGTACAAAGGTTTATGGCATAAACCTCAGCTTGGAAGATGGTAGTTACGGCACCGAGGGGTTCGGAAATGCGGCAACTGGGTCCGTAGATCCCCGCTCCAGTTCCTCCTCCTTCCATCTTCGAACCATCTGTATACCACTGGAGGGATCCTTTCTTAAAGGAAGGTCCTCCCGAGGACCACACTTCCCGGTGTGATGGTCACTCTAAAAGGTTGGACGAAGTTGTATTTTATTGGCATAAAATCCGATACGCTGTAGGCCGTTCGCTCTAGATGAGCGCGACTTAGAATACCTAAGTGGCCTGTCAGTTCTCCTGATTTGAATTTATTTGTCCTTGCAAGCGTGAGCGCATGTAGCATTGCCTCTTTTTTCACCTGAAGGTGTAGGGGCGTTAGTCCTAACATGGTCTCTATTGCTGCAGTTGGACAGGTGCTCATTGCACCTGTTATACTCAGACAGGCGACACGTTGTATCTTCTCTAGCTGTAACAGTGGTGATCTGTTTTGTTTTTGGCCCACATACGACTGCTGCCTAGGTGACCATGGGTCTTATTATAGCCACGTATGACCAATAGAATATTATAACGTATACTAGATGTAATAATAATACAAGCTGCAAATTATTTTTCAAGCTCAATCAAGGTCATTGAAACAACTTTGCAAACGTTTTCAGTTGAGATTATTCGCTGGATTTATTACTGCAATGATGTTCGATGAATGGGGAACAAAGTTAATAATTAATACTACTTGAGAGAAGTTTAAAAGTATTTAATGGGAGTTTATAACACGTCGTTTCCACACAAGGCATATTTCTTTCTGGGACATTCGAAAGGAAGCGCATCAACGGTTTTCACTAACAACCGGAATTCCAAACACTAGATTAATCTGTAAAATAAGGCTATACCCCGTAGTGTAGTATTTGATAGACCTTCCTCATAGCATTGCTGGTGCCTTTTCTGCGGTATTAGTATATAAGCGTTGGTCTGCCAGGGTAGTCAAGTTGTGAGCTACTATCTCTAGTGTTCATTGACTACGCTGGTTGTAGAACCACTTAGTTGAATGTTTCGTAAATTGGAAATCATATGGTAAATTGTTTCACAAACTTACTAGTGCTAATAAACTTCAGTACAACTTTATTTTAATTAAAGCGTCTTCTAAAACAAGACAATTTACTGGTACGCCTTAAGCCTCATTATGCGAGAATATAATTAACTTATATTGAATTGAAGAACTAAAGCAGCATTCCTTTAGCGTTTCTTAAATTATTTTATTAAGGTATCCTACATTTTTATGAATATACAGGGTGTTTGATTTTTCAGTCCACACACATTAATTGCGTCAATATGTAACTAATTAAAAAATTCATAACAATTTTTAAATATCTGGATATGCTCTTTCCAATAGTCTACGACAAAATTTTGTCACTTGAAAAACAAAAGAGCAGCGATTTGAAAATGTCTTTTTTAATGGAACGCTGTATTTGTTGGATAGCTTGTCCTTCCTAATATGATATTATTAACTGTATAAGTGAAAAAATAAAAACGATAACATATTAAGAATTTATAAGTTTACCAAAATAAAAAAAAAATACAGGATGCCGCTCTTTTGTTTTTCAAGTGATAACATTCCGTCGCAGACAGTTAGAACGAACACATAAAGTTATTTAAGATAGGTTTCTGAATTTTTTATTTAGTTGGATTCTGACGAAATTAATGAGTGTGTAATAAAAAATCAATCACACTGTATATTTGAGTAGTGCCATTTTCAAAACGGTCATTCACACTATATTTTGTTTTTACTGCTTCTCATGATTTATTGAGCATATCAATATCAATAAATTATACTGTGCGAAGCATTAGTAAACAAAATTATTAAGTGATTGGAAATGTTGGTAGTAGAACGAATTCAGTATAAAATTTCATTTTATTTTCAATAAATAAATTATGAAACAAGTACGTTATCGTTGTTGTAGAATGCATGTGTTTATATGCACACTCAACGTGTTGTTAATTCGATAAGACCGTACATTCTTATATAAATAGCAATCAAACTCAAATAATGTTTGATATACCTTGCATGTGTGCTAGGTATATCAAGCGGTCAGGCATAATGCTTTATGAAATCTGAAGCCGGAAGTGGATGATAGAATGATTTAAAAAGATTTCAAGTTCCCCAGTCTCCACAATATTGGGAGCAACGTTTTTGAAACCCACTGCTTTATGCCTTTTGATCTAAAAATTTCCATAAACTTTGATGTGAGAGACTTTCTCTAGTACAGTCGATTCTACGTAATCGGGATACGTTGGAACTAGAATATTTTGGCTCAATTAAGTGCTTGCAAGTATGCGAAGCTCCACATAAAATTAAAGGATGCGTGCTTTCTTAGACTTTGGTAAATTCTTGAACAAAAATATAACTAACAGAAAAATAATATGCAGCGATCCGACGATGATTGGTTAAGTGGCTGGTTTTTGATTTTTTCCAGCAAAGCGACTGTAGTTAAAAGTGTCAAGCCATTTCTTGAAAAAGCGAGTCTACCATAGTACCATACGTCGTATATGCGCGGCGGCGTAACTTAGTGTAGCTGTTACTGAATATACGTTAACTGCACCAAGCTCCATCACGCCTAAGAATGTCTACGTGTGAATCCTCGTTACCGCGCCGACAGCAACAATATGTGATGTCTGATGAATAAAATTGTAAAAAGTTGTAAGTGCTGTTGTCCACTGTATTTCCTAAAGAATACTCTTTACAATTTTTCCTGGGATTTTAAAGTTTTGCCATTGTATTACATATTTTGATTTTAAATTTCCTGTACTGATTAACCGGACTGGTGTTCCAAATAAGCGAAATAAATTGCTGTTATTTCCTTTATTTGATTTCTGTTCTGTAAGATTTAGACCAAATAAGCGGTTGTCCCGATTAACCGATGGCCCATGTAACCAGAATCGACTGTATTTGTTCTTCTTACAAATGTTATCCGTCTAAATACGCATATGGATCACGCATCTGCGTGTAATATATGTTATTAATCAACAGCCATTTTAAATATATTGCGTATGAGATTTGCTAATATTGGCACATTTTCTATGATAGAGAAAATATAGTTACAAGAAAAATATAAAACCGTTTATGTAGAAAATTAAATAAATAAATAATACAATTCAGCGGCTGAAAACTTCAGCGTTGTTTAAAAAGCAGTCCTTGTAAATGTTAGTTTATTTAACGAACCTCCCGAGGGAATAGTGATGTGGTTGTTGAATGCAGTATGTAGACGTAGTTCATATTCTGAGTTAATCCTAAATCTGCTACGAAGCGGAAATTTGGTGTGTAAATACAAAGCGGGAAAGAACATCAAACAATAACCGCTACTAATCGCAGTAAAAGGAACTACATATGGTGCCAGGTATTTTCAAGAGCGTTTTCATGACCACTAACATAATAGAATTAATATTACGTCGAAATAATCAGAGATATAATATACCGAGAGTTTCATCTTACACGAACTACAATAGGTGATTAGTATGATCTGCTATAATATATTTTTCATGTTAGGTATAAAGAGTGAAAACCTTATCTTGTAACAGGTAGGTAGACTACACAGCTGTTTGTTTTCCATAGGTATCTTAGTAAACTTAAGATAGTTTAAATAAACAATAATCAAAGTAGTTACGTTGGGTGTACCAAGAAACTACAATGAAACTATTTACCAATAACTAAGAAGCAATTTTGCTATAGGTACATTTACAATATTTATTTCTTCTAATTTAAACAAAACATACACAGAGAAAGCCAAGATAGCATACCAATATGTTAAGATAACAATAAAATCAACAAGAAAAATAAACTAAATAGAAACACTAATTAATGCCGTAATAAATGTTCAAACTGCCGTCCACCTTGCTGTTCGTTCACATAAGTTAATCCGCCGCAGATCAGAATTTTCTAACAGGAGTTAGCATGTGTAAGGTGATTGAGTTTCGTAGACGTCGTTTTTTACTTTACTCACAGAAAGAAATGTAACGGAGTCAAGTCCGAACAAGGATGAGTTGCAATTAATCTGTTATGGAAAGTTTCATCGTGGTAGTTTCTTACAATTGTGTGGAAGTAGGCAGCTGCTTCGTCATTTTGAAATTACATACGATGTGTATCATAAAGAGGAATCTCCTTTAAAAGTTGAGGTAAATATTTTCTAAAACGTGTAAATACATTTCCTCAGTTAAAATGCCATCACAGTGAGGGACCAACAATAAAGTAGTCGATGATACCACACCACACATTTACAGTAAAAAATCCTTGAAAGTGTGCTTGCTAAATCCAATGTAGGCTATTTTGTGAATATAAATGGCAATTGTGCCTATTTACACTTCTACTAATACTAAACGCTTCGCTTCGCAACGTCAGGAAATAGAATATTTCTTAAAAAACAGTGGATCAGTAGTAACTTCGTTTCTTAAAAATTGGCAGAAATTCACTCGACGTGGGTAATCATATTTAGTAAGGCGTTGCACTAATCTGACGTGGTACGTATGAAACCGTTTTGCTTTTAAAATGCTACATACTGCACTTTGGTTGAAGCCTACAGTTCTTGCAACTGCTTGTTGGCTGATATGGGTATTACCAGCTACTTGTTCAATGATTGCCGCTTCAGCTTTTACAGTTGCGACATGTCATTGTCTCACCTTTGGCCTGGTAAACTGTCCATATTGTTGCAAATTTCTTTCCAAACGCCATTATGTGCTGGAAGGGGTCTATCCGGGTATCTTTGTACATAGCGTTCTACTGCCGCCACTGTCCGCCGCGCCTTTACATTCCCTCTAAAATCAACACACATCCGTTTTCTCGCTATTAGAATACATTGAAACCACAAGAATTTATGCAAATCAGCAACGTTGTACAGAAATTTATTAAGTTTTGACAAAACAATAGTTAACATTTGACAAATGAGTTCCAAGAGTTTATTCAGATTTATTGATTTTTGATACATTTTCGGTCTTGTGCATTAAGATTGTACGCAGGGTAAAGATAAAGACCTGTATGTGCGGTTCATTCATTATGTCTCTTGTTAATTCACCAATTCGGAGTGATTGTTTAATAGAAATAGTAGTAATAATAAATAGTAGGATTTTTGTAAAATAGTCTTCCAAATTAGCTGTCGGTTCCAGACGTTTCGTTTATGTAGCACCGTAGCTATTGCTAGTTAATCTAGGATTAGATTTCATTTCTGAACTTAGGATTACTTTTAAAGCCACATTCCAGCATTGTATTTTCTTTAGATTTATTTCAATTTATTTAATTGTATAATAGTGAATTTATTCTGCTGATCCGTGCTATGAAACTACTACTAACACTAATTTGAAACGTGTATGTTTGTGGACTTGAACTTTAGGCTATACAGGAGAGTCTATGCCGTAGGGTATTGTTTCTTGCTGTGTGTACAATAGTGCAACTGCATGCTAGAATTATCTTGTATGGTTATACACTTGAATATCTAATAATAAAATACAATCAAATCCAAAATGTATTTTTGTCCATTTACTTACAGAAATACTTCCCGCTGCACAAGAGAATAATTGAGAAAATAGAAAAATTATCATCATGACTTCGGTGACTTGACAACTACATTTTCTTATATAGAAACTATCTATATATTTCCCAGTTGCGGGATCGACATTGCAATAAAGAGTGGGCAATTTAAGTTAATATCAATGATAAGCGATTAGCTTGGATGCAAGACATACATTCATCCTAATGTGTTCCATGTAATATTCTCCTTGATTTTCTAATACCTAAACAGATTTGCCCCATAATAAAACAACGCTTGTTCTCACAAATATTGGCAAAACGCGAACTGATACTGAGTTACAATATTGTTGTATTGTAACCCTCATCCACGAAAGGTATTAACATTTTGAAATTGGTGTGATATTAACATATTTTTATAACTATGTTATCTGCACCAAGCAGTGCACACCAGTACATTAGAGGTTTTGACAAATGAGTAGGTTATATAGAAGTTTTAATCGCGCATTAATCCAGCAGGCAGTACAAACTACAATTATGTTTACTAACCACAAGCTAACAACTGGAGAATGTTTGAATACAAGGCGAATTAAATGAATGATAAAAGAAAATATTGAAACTCTGGAAATAAAATTAATATCGTTTATAAAGAGAGCGCAAAACTACATACATTAATGGAATTAAAATACAATGCGACTGCACAATCAGTCCAGAATGCACAGGCGCATTGTCATGCAACAAGAACTAACTACTCTTATGCAGAAATTGTGGTCGTAATCGAGACATGGGCTTACTTCAATGTAGAATGTACTCATTACTGTTCTTTAGGCATTCAAGAGTAGGTAACACAATTTAAGAACACAAAAAATATTTCATATTTATTAAAGGTCACCTCTACCTCGGTGTGGTGGGAGATCATTTGGCAGAGCGCTTGCTTTCTGGGCAAACAGTAGATTATGGCTTGATTTAGATTCCTCAGTGTTGTCAGGCAGCTTATAAAAATCATGTACTTCAACCCATCATACATAATTTACCAACTCAGTTGACAACCGGGGGATTTTAATGTCAAAAACATTCCTTGGAGTTTCTGCTGTTCGGATTCGACATTAAACTATTGGTTTCCCATGCAGTGGTTAGGAGAAGCACGTGACAAATAACATGCCATATACGCAGTGAAACGTTAAAAGCTGTTGATAAATTTCAATTTACTTACATATTATACATTACATTATACATATTATACATTGCATTATACATATTATACTACAGTTTTCACATTTAAAAATAGAAAAGAGGCTTTGTGTGTCAGGAAAAAAGGGTGGCGGATTGATCTCAATAATGCCGCGTTTCATGAGTAATGATTTTACAATGAGTGCAGAGTGGGTAGGTGCATAGTCATGCAACAACAACAAACTTGCCTTTTCCCGAAATTTCGGTCGCACTCGAGACATGGGATAATCTCTTTATCACTTCAACATAGAGTTTACTACATGCTGTTTGTCTTTCAGGCACAAATATCTTTTGGGTAACATTATCGAGAAAGGTAATCAGTATAGTTTTGATTTTGGATTTTTTCGAACGAAACTTTTTGGATTTGATTTTTTAATCCACTGCATGTTCTGGCGTTTCGTTTTAAGACGGCACTGAAACATTAAATAAAATCCATCACCAGTGACAATGCAGTAAAAAAAAATTGCATTGCCTCTACAAGTCTGAACGAAGTCTGCTCACGATACAACTCTGTTTTTGTTCATCCGTAGAACTATGCAGGACGAACTTTGCACAGATCTTCCTCTTTTCCCAATCGTTATGTAGAATTTGTCGAATTGTTTCTTTATTGAGGTTCAACTTATTTGCCATTATTCGGGACATCATTCTGCCTTCTTTTGCCACTATTTCACTAACTCTTGCGATCGAATCTGAATTTCGAGAGATAGATAGACGTCCGGGTGTAGAGCCATCTTAAAAATTTGGAAGTTCATCTTTGAAACGTTTAAATCATTCCAATGCACTACTACAATTTAAGGTATTATCACCGTACACAGTTTTCAACGTTTTATAAGATTTTGTTGGCGTTTCCCCTAATTTACAGCAGAATATATTATATATTCGCGTTACTCCATGATGGCTGACGGAAACAGGATGTACGGTCTAGCGTCCTGCATAGAAAGTAACAGCTGTTTGAACTTCGCTTCACGACCATCTACTGATGAAACTGTAAACTTTTATATGCTTATATTTACATTTGAATGTATTACACGTGACTCCGGTGCTGCAGGAATTAAATTACCAAACTTCATAAACACTAGTTTGATGCTATATTATCTGTGAATATTTAATTGTCTTTATTTCATGCATTCATATGCAGGCATATACTAAACCAAGTAGATTGGCACTGAGAATCACATCAGGTTTAATATTTTCCTGTCTAATCAATATAGAAAATTTTGTTTTCACAACGCTGTTCCCTTTTTAGAAGCTGCAACTGACAGTGAAGAATGAGCAGACATGTTTAACAACTGTACACAAAAAGTTAGGATTAAACAAGGGTGACTCTTTTTTGTAACCTCGTTTCGATACATATTAAGCAGAACTTTGTCTTCTCTTTCAAAATAAGCTATAAATAATCGGAAACTATAACTGCAAATATAAATTATTGGTCAGCATGGAAAGCTAAATTTATTGAAGTTATAAATCATGTTTTTCCCCGCATGATTATCTGAGTTACGATACTTTAAGGGAAAGAGGCCGAGGAAAATCCTCTGTGTGATGCTAATTTAGTAGTTCCTTTATCAAAGAGAGCTTCAAATAAATTTAATTATTGGTGTGCTTCAGCGTTAGTTTCAGTGAAACACAAATTAATGTGAGTAAAAAACTAGAAACATTTTTAAAAATTGAAGTTATAAATATGCCTTTAATAAATTATTTAACATAAATGCGATACTGCATTAAAAAGGTTTTTGTGCTTTACTAACAATTTATTAAATCTGATTTAAACTTTCTCTGTAACATATTTTAACGGCAGTTTTTTGAACATTTTCAGTTGCGTTTTAGATAGATTTTATTTTATTTTATTTTGAGTATAATATTCTGATTTTTCTTACATGTTTTTGCAAAGAAGGCGAGTCGAATCGGCTGGACGATTTTAATTTAGTAGTTTCTTTAGAAAGCCACGTTCAAATATTTAATTATGATTGTACTTAATCTTTGCTTTCAGTGAAATACAAATTAAGTTGATTAAAAATAATTGGTACATTTCTTAACAAATTGTATTGGAAACTTAATTATAATACGTAAAAATCTAATCCTGGTAAAAAGATTGAAACGTGCTTTGCAAATTATTTGCTTAATCTAACTAGAACGTCTATTATAAAACACAGTGTTGTGCTTGCAACAATAGCTGTTTGAACGCTATTTGCTACGATTGAGTATTGATTATGTTTCAAAATAAAAATATATAGGCTTTCTCTGTGAAGCTCATCCACAGGCAAAATGTGTGGCAAATTACATTTTGCATATATTCTGTATCCAGCATATTTTGGCTAAGATAATTACATTATTCTTGTTATTAGCTACTACCACTGGCGTTTAACTCTATAGATAATAGGATATACGTTTAACCCTACAGTACTGGCGCCCTTTTTTATGACACGGTTACTGGCGCTACGATATATTATTGATTTTTGGAACAATGATTATGCAATAATAGTTCATTGTCAATATACATCAGAGCTTAGAGTTATTTAGATATTTTAAGTAGCAAGCGAACACATTTATTTTATTTTTTTCCAAATTATACAGCAAAAATTACAATCATGAATTATCTTTCTATACTGAAATATTGAAAATGTAAATAAATAATTTTTTTAGTTAACGCAAATACTTAGTAAAAAAACAAACATAATTAGAAGGTAGAAACACAATATTATCGTTCTTTATTGTTTAAAAATTTCATAGCACAATCTGGGTATGAAAATTTAGCGTGTGATAGACAGAAATTTCTTACAATTTGCACAATAATGTCGCGTCTTGTTGTCTTTTTTTGCAAAATTGGCATCTTTTTCTGGCTCTTTCAGCAAGTGGTTCGAAAGGAGTTGATGTCCCAGTTACTTCCTGTAGTTCCTGTAGCACATTTGTTAGAGCCGACCTTCTTCTAATATGTTCTTCACTTAGAGCTAACGCAAGAGCCCTTAGGTAAGATCTTCTTGGAGTATTGTCTGTAGGATTATTTCCCGAATATATTATTTGAGCGATCTTCAACAAAGAATAAAAATCACTATCGGCCATCGGTAAGTGTTCCTGGCCACATTGTACGAAGCACATAGCTGGTCCACCGTATCCACTCCACTCTTGGTGGAGTTATAAAACGTAATTATATCTGGCTTGTGTTGTTCCCCAGTAGTTGCATCTATTGCATCATCATAATGCATAATCGATACCATAACCGCATTCTTTGCTTTTTTAGGAACGTAGGATACAATCGTTGTCTTTTCTTGGAATTCAAACACGCTCGATGTTATTGAACGAATTTTGGTGTTAACAAATTCACTAGGCAATTCTCTCTTGTTTTTTCGAACGGTTCCAACATACGTAAGATTATGATTTTTCAAAAGGTTATCCATAAGAGCAAATGAAGTAAACCAATTATCGCATGTTGTATTTCGCCCAGTACCGGATATTTCTGAAATCAAGCGTTCGAAAACGCTAGCTGGATAGTTTTTGATATGGTATTGGCCTTTTGGTTGTTGCCCTACATAGACCTTCAAATTTGAAGTGTAAAACGATTTAGAGTCGGCAAGTGCAAATATTTTAATCCCATACCTAGCTGGCTTGCTAGGGATATACTGTCGAAATCCACACCTGCCTCGGAAGCCCTCAAGTTTTTGATCGATTGTTCGATACTGTGATATTTTATAACACTTTTCACAATTTTGTATAAAAATGTCAAAAACACTTCTTATAGGTGCTAGTTTGTCCACAGATCTACGTTCCTCTCTTGTTTGAAGATCATCAAATTGTATCACACGCAAAATAAACCGAAATCGCTCCTGAGACATAGTCAGCCAAAACATTTCCGTGCCAAGACCCTGCCTATCCCAATGTTCATCAGTATAGCCTATTACTTTTTTGAACACCCCCTAGATAAACCAATGCTATAAAAGCTTTTATTTCCATTTGGCAGGTGGGCTTGGCAGATCTTGCGCGATTAAATTTTCCTGAGATACTGTCTATGTACTTGTTAGTGTTTTCGACGATTATAATGATTATATCATCCGTAAAAAACAAACTCCAACACTCTACGGACGTCTTTGCCTGCTTGGCTATCGCTTTGGCACCTGGGTGGCGTATAACGCTGTTCTGTTGTCTGATTCTAACATTTTTAGGTGGTCTATGCTTTTTTCAAATAGTTGTACCATATTTTGCCCGATTTATCGACTTCTTCTTCGGAATCTGTAGCAACTTCTTCGAACAAGCGTTGTAAGCGTGCTTGTTCTGCTTCAATACTCATTATCTAAATAACAATAAACAATTTAGAAACAAATTTAATAATATTTCGATTTTGGTACTTACAATACGCGAAAATTGATTTCTAAAACACTGTGAACTTGCTGTAAAAAACTAACGTGAGCACTGGCGTCAGGTCTCTGAGACTTCACAGGCACGTAAAAATAATACGAACCACAACACCCTCCTCCGCTGAGCAATGTCTACTAAACTCATACTTAGGAAGGTATTGTAGAGGCGGTTGCATAGTTTACAGAAAATATTTTATAGGGTGGGAAATTAAAAATCCGGCAAGTCTGTTAGACCCGTCGCCAGTACTGTAGGGTTAAAGTTAGGCAAAAATTTGAGAAACTTTATAAAATTCATCACGTGCAGTTTTAATACCAACATAATAAGATATTACTACGAGCTCCTGATTGTATCTAATTCTCAATTGCCATTCTCTTGCACATGTACATAGATTCGGTGCAAGATTTTTCTTTCCAATGCGTTCATAGCCTTTTCCGTTTTATGTGAGAACCTCCGTTTTGTTTCTTTCATTTCGTCTTGTTTCCTACATATCTTACAGCGTAAGTATATAAAATCATTCACCATCTCAAGTATGGTCTCCTGTTTGGCCTATCCTCCTATTGTTTAAAGTCTATATTAAAATTTTGGTTTTGTCTTTGTTAACCTTCAGGCCTACTTTTTTTGCGCTTTCTAATTGTATGTAGGTTTTCTTCATTGCTGTTAGCTTTATTCGGAGTACCTTTATATCGTGTGCATATCCTACTGTCTGAGTGGGTTTGTATAGCTGCGATGCATTGGTATTCTATTAAGGTACGGTCTATCTATCGCGTTTATTCACAACAATTTATCGCAGTTATTAAACGCAGCGATGAATCGCTATGACCTGGTCTATTTGGGCACGTTTTTCATGCCGCGATTTGTGTTGCGAAGGGTTAGTTCGGTATGATGTGTTTTTGTATCTCCTTGGTTGGTGTATTTTTCGAGTTCAGAGTTTTTGTTGCGTCTTTATTCGTTTTCCATAACACCTTCACTGCCATCTGCTTCTTCAAAAATTTCCTCAACATAATGGATGTTAGGAGCTTACGATTCCTCACGGATGCTTCCCTACTTGCTGAATTAACACCTCGTCATCTTCCAATGAAAGTCTCAATCCTTTTTCTTTTGCTGCCAATATTCACGTGGTGCTGAAAGCTCACGAGATTTACATAACGCACGCGATTAGTTTTCCCGAGAAGCAATCTGATTTGCAAACGTATCACATAAATGCGACAAAATTCTTCTTCTTCTGCCTCATCCTGTCGATGAAGAGCACCAGCTCCGGGTAGTCGTCCAGGTGGTCTTTTCCCTCTCGATCGTTTGTCCATCCATATTCGAGCCAATCGGTCTTCATCCATTCGTTCGGCGTTTTCATTCCATTTCCATTTTCTTGTTTCCGACCATTTGACCACGTCTTGTGTGTTACATCTTTCCCGAATGGAACTGTTTGTTTGCCTGTCTCGAAGGGTTACGTTTATTATTGATCTTAGCACCTTCATTTCTGACGCTCGTATTTTTTGGTTTGCTTTTTTTGTTTCCGCCCTGGTCTCTGTGGCATATGTTAATATTGGCCTTACCATGGCCTTGTAGATTCTTACTTGCCCATCTGTTTTCATATATTTGTTTCGCCATACCGTATCCCTTAAACATCCCGCCACCTGTAGTGCTTTTGTGTTCTGAGCTTGTATTTCTCCAAGGTGGTCTCGATTACTTGTAGTTTCAACTCTTAGATACTTGAATGTCATTACTTGTTCGACTATTGATTGCTCTATTTGCAGCTTGCATCTTGCATCTTATAGGGTCCTTGGATATCACCATACATGTTGTTTTCTGTGGCGATATTTGCATGTTATACTGTTTGACCGTTATATTGAACTGATGTGTTAGTCTTTGCAGATCGTCCTCGTTGTCTACGATTAAGTTGGCATCGTAACACACTATATCAATATTGTGCGTGCCTGTTTGATAACCTGGTTTGGGTTTATATGCTTGTATTATAACGGTTCATTACCAGATTAAATAAGAAGGGACTAAGTGAGTCCCCTTGTCTCGCTCCTTCATTAATGGCTATGTTGTCTGAGAAACCTTCCGAGGTTTTTATTTTTGTGGTGGTATGCGTCTATATATCTTCTATTACTTTTGTGATCTGCGTAGAAATTTTCTCTTCGTTTAAGATGTTGAGGATATTATGTTTCTTGATGGAAAGGCTTTTGTGCGATCAACAGACCATAGGAAGGCAGGGTGATTGTATTCGATTGCTTTTTCTATAATCTGTCTGCCATTTCAATTTTCTCCTCTAATTTTTCGAGGTTGACCACAATGAATAATTTTGCACCGGTGTTTAATAGTTTTTCGGTTCTTATAGATCGGTATTGTTATGCTGTTTTTCCATTGTTTGGGCACTTGTCCATTAGTTGGGATTTTATTAAAGGGGATATGCATGTGTTCAATGACTGCCTTTCCGCCATATTTTAACATTTCGTAAATAGCGACTAGTCACAACAAATAGACCAATTATATGAAAACTCCAGTCATCCAACTTGTATGTTTAATCGCTGCGATAAATCGTTGCGTTTAAACGCGATAGATAAACCGTACTTTATAGGTGCCGGTGACAGTGAAGGTGATATGGAAAACGAATAAAGACGCAACAAAAACTCAGCAGTCGAAAATTACACCAACCAAGGAGATACAAGAACACACCATACAGAACTGACCCTTAGGAAAACAAATTGCTGCATTCAAAATGTGCCCAAATAGACAGGTCATAGCGATGCATCGCTGCGTTTAATCGGCTTTGGTTTACTTTAAATGTGTCTTTTAGGTTTCCTTGTATTTTCACTCGGTTCTCGGAGTTTTCCATTCTTAGTCTTGGAACCCTTATCACTTACACTGCTCTTATACGCTGCCATGTAGCAACGCTGTTGTTATTTTGCGAATAAACAAATACATTTTTTAAATTTCATGTAGATGAAATTCATAGTTAAGGTGTACAATGTACCAAATGTGGCCTGAATGCAAAGAGATGTTTGGAAATCCGTGTCCTAGATTTCGTTCAATGAAAATACAAATACAATGCTGTACTCTCTATAATGTTGATCTCTTACTGCAGTCATCATCATCAAACTTCTTAGTAATGCTGAGGTTTCGAACCCAAGTCAGAATCGGCGTTCTCCTCAGAAAGCGACCGATTTACCAACTTAGCTACCACTATGCTCTTTCTGCAGTAGTTCACAGTTTTACTAATATTAATTATATTAGTTTTTAAGAAGAATATCATCTACTGGTGCAACCGTACGTAGTAAGCAACTGAAAAATTGAAATAAACAGTAAAGTTTTATTTACCTCAATATATGTACAAAATTAAACGCTAGTGTGGTGTAGTGGTTATAGCATTGCGCTCTTGTGCGGAAGGTCGGGAGTTCAAATCCCCGACTCGATAATAATAATAATAATTGGATATCTACGTTGCAATGAACAAGGGATAATGATGAGATTGCAAATGCGTGGTGCTCACTACATCACCAACTGTCATTAATTTGGCATAAAACAACCAGGTGTGAGAGAAGGGATACGGGAGCTCTGACTTTCCGTCTTGCAGACCAAACTGCCTCACCATTGTTGTTATTATAAATGTACATCTGTTTTACAAACGATCCTCATACGAAAGTAAGCGTGCCAGATGGAATTGATGCGTATGCCTCAATTATTCTATTCTTCCGATCCCATTTACTCCAAATACATTACTTGAGTATTCTATTTTAGTGAGCAGGACAGCCATTATGTAGGTACTAACGTTTTTCATATATTCAGTTCTACATCTTCCAACAATCCGGGTATTATGCTTTGTAGGAACAACAAGTAACGTTTTCCAGTTAAATTTCCAAGGATGCAGTATGGTCCAATATTTTGGTTACTTACTATGCTACATCGAACATTACCCAAATTTGTGCTTAGATTTCTTTGACTTACATGGGGATAGTCATTCTCTGCCTTTAACATGGCATTTTCCATGTTGATAATCGTCCTGGGCCGAAATCTTATGGAATTAACAAATTTACCTTCGTTTCTTATAGAAGTTTCAAGGAATAAATACTTGTCAGGCGGTGGTAGCACCTGGTATATAAATGCGGGGTGCTGCTACATTTAGCGGCATTCGCGAAAAATAATCATAATATCTGATTCACGTTGTTGAAAACATCTTACTTAAAATGTATGGAAAATGACAGATCGGGTGAGAATTGTCGTAAATAGACAGCATTTATAAAATTAATTATTAAAAAAGAAAGTAATTTTGTTTGCAATGCTATGTATATGTTGGGTTGTGTTAACTAGCTTTAAGAGGGGACAACTTAGCTAGACCAACTTGCCAAATACCCACAAATCAAGCTTGTATAGAAATCATTTAAAACAATAAATGTTATAGGACCCTAAATGTGTAGGTTATTTTTTATTGGCTAAGGGACACTAATAATATCTAATATTTGTAATTCATTTCATATACTTATCAAATCCATCTATTATGTTATAGTTAAATTCCGTGGGAAACCCTGTATATCCTCCTCCTGATAGTTTATACAACATTGTGTAAGTCTGTCAATTATATCTTCTTCTTTAAATGATTTGTTAAGAAACATAGCTATTTTCTCTTTTATGCCTACGTTGCACGTTTTAAACTGCCACAGATCCAGAGGACCTACAGCTTAACGTGGGCTCCTAACCACGGGAAGTGTAAACGCTTTTACTCCAGAGAAGATTTACTAGGCAGAATGTCTCGCTGGTTTGCCATTCCCTTGCAAGGGAGAACGGCTGATGTTCCAGTACTGGGAATTGAACAACAGACCTTCATCGTAGAAGTCTAACGCGCTGACCCCTAGCCTACGACTGCCTTTGTAAATTACATAGATACAACTAATAGGTGGCATAGAATGTTTAGCATAAATAGGATAAAACATTAAGTAACCGGTAAATATTTGAAACAGGATCGAGTTTGTGATTTTCGACATAGTTTAAAACTAATATCACACGGAAAACGAATATATAGAAATCTACACAATGAGAAAATTTAACAGTAAGTATGTAAAATACAACTAAATATTATTTTTAGAAAGTGATTTCCTTCTAATGTTGATTTTTAATTTCATTTGCCTTCGTTGCGGCATTAATTCAATTTCTGTATGTGTATTGTTTCATATGAAATACATGTTGTAAGCCCGAAGGCTTACAAGAAAATGCGTCGGGGGTGTAATACAGTAATTTCATTATAGTTTGAAAATTACAAATTTTAACAGGGTTGCTTGACGTAGTCACGGAATATTATTATATGAAACCGTTTCTGTGTAAACTTGATATACATGCGCATGGTGTTACAGTATTTCTGACCTTTTATATAAATTATAAGTTCCAGGTCGACTATTTTAGCTGTAAATTACCTTTTCGATATGCTTCTCCGCATTGCTCTAAACGTAATTTATGTTTCAGGTTTATGACTCGTCTGGGACGAAATCAGCATAGCAAACAAGGTAAAATATAAAATATTTTAACGTAAAATAGTTTTATTTTAATATAATATTCCGTATCTTTAAAATCCAGAAAATTAAGTGTATTTACTGATGCGTTCTTTAAATATTACCCCGTTCATTACAAGAAAGTAGCAAAAGCTTTTAGTAATTGTAAAAAGAAACTACAAAAATAACTGAGAACAACTTAAAGTTCTTAAGAATTGCTGTAAGAATCGCGAACTTTTTCTCGTGGTTTCTCTAGAGAGGCCAAACTCCTCTGTTCTATCATTTCTTATAGGAGAAAAGTAAGCTGGTGTCGAAGTTAGGAACGAACGCAACATAACGCGAAAAGCAACCGAGAAAAGAGCAATATTCTGGCCGTCTTTGAATTGAATTTTATTGGTTGGGTTACTTCCGGAAGCTAGGCTATGTTTCATACAATTATTATTTTTCGCCAGGCTTGAAACAGGTATGCTGTTGTAGAATAAAAGTATATATGACAAATTTATTATTAAAATATTTCTACAAATAGTGTCCCCTGTATGCAAATATATAAAATAATTTCATCGTTATATAAAAGTATTATTAATGGTAGTCGGGTAATTATTTCAACAGATTGGGTTTTATGAGCTCTAATAAACTACGGAGAGGCAATAAAATACTTGGAAATAATTTAAAACGAGCAGTTTGATGAAACGCCATTGAATCCAACTGGAATCTCTTAGACTGCTGCTCTAGGTAAATGGCGAGCGATTTGGGTTTCAGACCAATTAATTTACTTGTATGCTAATTGAAATTAATCGTTCGTTCAGAGTAACTCTCTGAAGTCTTTTGTAGACTATTTTGAGATTCTAGAAGTCAGTTCGTAAATGTTGAATGGCAACTGGTACTGAAGAAACGTTCGCATCTTAAATTTGTATGCAATTGAAAAATAAATATCAGGAATGTACCACATCAAACGTAGCTCTCCATCGGTGAATGCCTTTGAGCATACGAACTTTGGAATGGTGATCTTATATTAAATAAAATAAGTCTAAAAGGTACAATATAAAATCATAAACCATATTACGTTCAAAGCCTAATATAGAAAAATTTAGAGGCAATAATATGAACAACTGGTCAAATAAAATACAGAAATAAACATGGGGATTTTGGCGAATGGGACTTGCACAAAAATGATCATATGCGTATAGGAGAAGAACAAAGTGATATCCATCTAATAAGGATGGTATGCGGTATTAAAGCAGTTTTAAATATCTAGGACCAATATCAATAACCTCAGCAGATCGACGGTAGAAGAAGATATTAGCAAGAGAAGTAGACTGAGAAAAATAACAATAAGAGTTCTGCATGGTATAATCTGGAACAAAAATCTGAGGAACGACACAAAAAGACACATATTTAATAGCATCGAACAAATCATTGTACTAATTATATGGTGAGGAGATGTGCCCACCTACAAGAAAGATAAGAGACCGGATAAAAAACTGTAAAATTAGATTTTTTGAGAAGATGGCTGCTAAAGACCAAATTCGACCAATGGAGTACAGAAAGAATATGGCAGGAAATGAACATCAAGTCCTCTATTATAAGAAATCTGGAGAATCGACAACTAAAATGGCATGGACATGTAGAGAGAATGGCTGAATCGAGATGGTCAAAACGTATATTCTGATGATCACCGAGAGGAAGGGGAAGAAGAGGAAGGCCAGCTTTGAAATGGAAGATCCTTTTACGAGTAGCAAATGTCATGGAAGGCAAAGATTTTCAAGAGGGAGACTGGAACAATCGTCAATTACGGAATCGCAAGATGACGAAGCCGTGAGGGGAAAAACGTCATGAAGAATGTAGAAGCAATGTGGAGAGGAATCAAGAGTAATATTTATGGGGCAGCCAGAAAGTAACGCCAGAAAAAAAATGAATAAAACAGCAAGGCATATCTTAAAATATGAAGAAAATAAGTATTTGGAAAATACAAAAAGCATGAAATGAAGGACAACAACAACAAATTTATTGGGAGCAATATGCAAGAACTACATGGATAACCTATACGAAAATGAACAGATACTGGCGAAAATATTGAATGAGACTTACGAAAACTATGTATACGGAAGACAACAGTGTTGAAAACGCTGCAGAAAAGAAAATTAAATTTCCTCTTCTTCTTCTTCCCCAAATTTTCCTAAATCAGAACCTCCAAACGATAGATGCGATTTCCCACACCACACACCAACATTGCAAACAGAAGTATGGAATAGTTCTAGCATAGAAAGAGAGGCATAACAAAAAAGAACTAGACGTAGAAGGCAGGATGATTACATCACTTGAATGTAAGTTAGAATAAATAGTTATGATCTGCAGAGACAATAATCCCCCAGGAGGAAGAAATCCAGGCCTTCCAAAACAAAGATTGTTGTCAAGTCGAATGTTTTCAATGGAAGTACTTTCGAACGTCTAATGACAAACAGGTAAAGAGTGAAATTAAACAGAAAGAATAAAAGAAAGACCAAGAACATAACAGGAGCTAGAACTGGAACTGAAACTTGACTTTGAACTGGAGTTGGAAGTAGAAATAGAACTAGAACTTGACTCAGGCGAAAGACTAAAGTAAAGTGAATTATAAGAATAGTTTATTATTGCAGATTATGTAAATACAAGAAGAATATTGAAAATGTGAAGAAATACACGTAACACAGACAATAAAACTAGTAGATCGGCCATTACGTAGTTGACAACATCATTATTTGTTGAATAATAAAAAGAATGCATTAGAACTATAAATACTGTATTCTAACAGCGTTTTTAATTTCCCTTGTACTGAAGTAGCACAAATAGCGACACAGTTGGGCGTCCACCATTCTTTAGAACTGTTGGTTTCATGGAAAACATTTGTGTTCTGTTTTTTGAAAATCTGCAAGGTGGTGGAGTATAAAACCAGTTACAACTTTTTGAAATTATTCTTTTTATAACTGATAATCCAAATACAAGCTACGACTCTATCATGGGATAAGTAGCTCTGTTATCCTCTTCTATGACCTTTTCCAAAATCATGGTATATATTCTTCTTCTTCTTTTATTAGGACTTCGTCCTGCTTATCTATTTTCAACATCTTTTGGAATTCTGACGTTCATCTCTCAGTCTGTCTTTTAGGGGGTTGACCTGGAGGTCTTGTGCTTTGTGGTTTTTGGTCTCTAGTCTACTTTGTAATTCTATCAGGGTTCACTCTGTCTATATGGTCTCTCCATTGCCGTCATTTCTGCCTCATCCATCTGACTACATCTACTATCTGTAATGCTTTCTTTTATTGTTCTTAATGTTTTCATTTATGTGCTCTCATCCGGTCTTTTGGTTTTAGATGTGAATTCCAGCTGCATACGTCAAAATCGTGTTCACACTTGTTGTGTAAATCCTTGTTTTATTCTCTTTGGCATAGAGCTGTAAATTACATTATGCGAGAATACACTTGTCCAATTAACAAATTACTATTTCAAATAATATACACGATACCATAACAACGAAACCAAACCAACTGACACATAAAGAATTGTTTTATAACCCTGTATGTTGCCGGCCTCGGTGGTCTAGTGGTTAGCGCATTTGCCTGTAGATCCACAGGACGCGGGTTCGAATCTGACCGACGTTGGTGAGGGCAGGAAAAATTTGAAAGTGCGCCTTCTGTCAAAAAAGAAGTAAGGCAAAGTCGCGTGCCACTGGCATGCGTGACACTTTAAAAACCACTTTTGGAGTTGGAACCACCCCAGACAGGCAAAATTCCTAGTTAGGGTGTACAGTGGACCAAACCTGACCTAAATGCAAAGAGATTCTTGGAAAACCGCTTCCTAGATCTCGGCCAATCAAAATGCAATACCATACAAAAAAATAAAATACAAAACACTGGGGGTAAAATATCAAAAATATATATTAACCAGCAAATGCAATCTGGTGTTACATTGGAACTAATTGACCCAACACTTTTATACAATATTCATTTCACATAGGATAAATTATTAATTAAATTTCCTTGATTTGTTATAAATTTGGTAAAAATTATAAAAGACAAAATGGCCTAGAGAAAGCTTTAAACCATCGCCTGAACTTTTTGACAGACATCTATTACGTTTAGATTCAAGTTGTAAATATTGTTAAACCAATTGAAATATATACTTAGTTATTCACAACATTATGTGCAACCGTTATGAACTTACTATGGTTACTTTTAAGCAGGAATTTTCAAGTATCTTTCTGTTAACTTTAAAAAGCTGTTATAGAGCATGTAACCTAACACTAACCACTATACGTCGGTTTAAAGATATTCAGCTATAATGTGCCCTTGAAGGTTAGTCAAAAGACAACCTTTTTGGTTGCGATAAAGGTAACTATTTAGAATAACTATTTCTCAACTTTAAGTTGAACGTAACGGATACTGTAGTTTTGGTAACCGCTACGGATGCGCCAATGGCGCCTTTAAGTTACCCCGAGTAGGTCATCTGTCCAGGTTAAGAAATGATCACTTTGTGGACAGTCAATGTAAACTTTCATTATGTTAACGGATTATTAACAATCAAATTTAAATTTTAGTCCAATTACTTTTACAATATTGTAAATGTTTCCCCAACCGCTGAAAACCAATTTCGAAATTAAGCAAATATTCATCAAAATAGAGCATACGTTAGTTGCTGGGGCGTTTTAATTTACAACACCCCTAATACAACCTCCACATTTTTTCATCCGCGAGCGCTGTCAAACGCAGCTTCCACAAAAAGCTGACACATTATATACAGCTGCAAGAACAATTTTAATTTACCTACAAACGCCAGCAGAACGAAATATCATTTCGCAACTGCGAAACACATCTGCTACCCTCTTTCTTCAGCCGAGCATTCGCGAACGAAATTTTGTGATAAGTCAAAAAACATACCCAACTGAAAAATCTAGCAAATGAAAAATCATGTTACTTCCGTCATTCGTGCTAATTTTCCAAGTTCCAACATCCCTAATGAAAATTTAAATTCAAATAAGATCTACGATGCTCATCAGTCATCTCTATGCATTAGCGTCGTTCCCTATTCAGTCGGGATTCGCAAAGTTAATTTTCATTTAACCCACACACGAATAATAAGAACAAGTTCTGATAACTGTAATAAAATTGTGTGGCTGCCAGAAATATATCTTATTTAAATTTGAGGACATGCCAACAGGAATACGTTTTCTACAACATAAAGTTTACCTACAAGGAAGTCGTTTTAGTCTGTTCTGGCTCCTTACAGCAGTAAACGTTTAAAGTGCTTCACGAGATATACACCGACACGAATTTTAAACAAATTGTTCGCGGGATGAAGTAGTAAACAGAAGGTTGGAAGATTTTCTAATTTCCTAAAGCGAACTAAAGCAATACTTACGTAATGGAACTTCCCGAAGGGGGTTTTAATTTGTAATGGTCAGAAGAAACTGAAATTAGCTGTAAAGTCCCGAAGAGATGAGTGTTCCCACGGGAAACGACGCAGAAGCTGGTCGGATAACGAACGCGAATGAATCAATATTTTATATATGTACACAGCAGCAAAATAAAAGCTTCCTAC
Organism: Limonius californicus; assembly: GCA_014611495.1. Lineage (NCBI taxonomy): Eukaryota > Metazoa > Arthropoda > Insecta > Coleoptera > Elateridae > Limonius > Limonius californicus. Next base: position 30,291 of record JABXWE010000671.1, on the reverse strand, counting down.
CGATAGTATATTTCATAAAACGGGATTATAAATTCAACGAAAGCACTTAGTCCTAATTATAATGTATAATACCTCTAGGAAACTTTCTATGTACGAGTATTACGCATACGGCAAAATTTAATCAACCCCCTACAAATATTTATGTTGAAATCCTAAAACCTACGTAAAACTGCCGAGAAATAACCTGAGCTTTCGTTCCACCTTTTCCAAAGCACTATAGCTTTTGTGTTTACTGATCAAATAATAAATTTCAAGGATGAGTTAAATTGGTTTTGCGTTATCTCTACTGTTGCAATGAGTATTTAAACTTCTCATTCTGTATGCATAGTGCATAGCGTTGCCCAGTAAAAATTTCATAAAAGTTCGTGGAAATTTATCGGCGAGCACGCAACCTGAAAACGGATAATTTCCTTGTTAATCACGTACCCTGTCCGCACTAAGCGTAACAAGATCTACCTTTTAACCCTTGGCCTAATTTTTTAAGAAAGCCTCACACCCCGCAGCTTAAATTAGATTACCTCAAAAAGTTTACTTTTTAAGCCAACGTTTTAGGTATATTCAGTAGCAGAGTAAAAAATAAGTGAATTATTTCCCTGTAATTCATACCTATATGCAATATTTTCCTCTGCATAATTATTTTAATTGTACGTCCAAGCTGCTTTTTTACTGATGCAATGAGGATTTAAAAAGGTTACAGAAGCGTAATTAAATTCAAATAATTGAGAAGATAGACACCACAAATGAAGGGGCAGCCGAGGTGTAGTGTTTATTGTTTAGAAATTCAAGCGTTGCCGTACGAGTAATTGACTTGGCACCCAGTCAACGTCTCAATTAATGGGATTAATAATCTTCTATAGAGTGTATAACAAATTGTAGGGTGCAAATGGTTATTAGAGCTTGCGTTTGGCATTCCAATTTTGGCAATGTATTTACCGCCCAAGAGGCGGCCATGGGATAGAGGTTAGCGCGTTAGACTTCTACGCCGAAGGTCCTGGGTTCAATTCCCAGTACCGGAACATCGGATTTTTAACGGCCGTTCTCCCTCACAAGGCAATGGCAACCTAGCGAGGTATTCTGTCTAGTAAATTTTCTCTGGAATAGTTTACACTTCCCGTGGTTCGGAGCCTACGTTAAGCTGTAGGTGCTCTATGTCTATGGCACTCAAAATGCGCAATACAGGCATAAGAGAGAAGATCGCTACGTCTCGTAAGAGATTCAACCCCTTTACTAACAAACACTGGTTAAAATACAAGCTATAAGCCGTTTCGTTGCCTATACAATTTAGTTCAGTTCTTCTTCTTCTTCCTTCTTTCAGCCTTCTTCAATCCATCTTTGGATGTAGGCCTCCCCGGGTTCCCTCCATTTTCCCCATTGCTAGCGACAAAAAGTTGCTATGTTTTTAATCACTAGAATAATTATAATTATCGCTCCACGTTGATGGCGCCAAAAATTGCTGTGGTTTATCGCTTCACAATAATAATAATTTTCGCCCCACGTTGGCAGCGACAAACAGTTGTTGTGTAATAAAAGTCATGGTAAAAAAAAAAAGAAAAAAGAACAACTTATGCCGACCAGCTCAAGCACGAAATTATTAATCTCACGGTTCCACTCGCGACCTCGTTTCGTACAAAAAATTGAGGAAAAACGTTCAACAGAAAAATCAACAACACGCGCAAATGTTTACTATGCTTTACTGTCACCGAAATTAGTTTATGTTTTTTCTGCACCAACCTTTTCACAGGTGTTAGGTAAGCAAAAATGCCCCTGGACTGTTACTCCACAAGGTATACAGACTGCACTCCTCTCCTCCAGGCTGGTTCTGCTTTCCGTGCACTGCCGTCTCTTCTCGATATGCAGTACTTTTCCATTTCCATTTAACGATGATTAAAATTCACATTTGATTTAAAGATGGAATATTCTCCTTTTTTAATCTTACAATTTATATGACATTTCTTCCCATAATCAACAATATAAAAACCAAGAGTCATCTCCAATTTTAAAATTTAGTACTCGTAGACCGTCGGGGAAAGATATTATTTTGTCATGGAAACATGTCTTGCCCCGACGACGATACATAGGTGAATCCCAATTAGCATTTAAGCCTCCCATTATAATATCACAACAATATATATATATATATATATATACAATATATAAATAAAATTATGTATTTTAACAATAACGGCTACAAGTGAAAAATGACATTCAGTACATTTCTATAAATTTCGAATTATAGCAAATATTTCAATTTCATTTTTTTATGTTATATTTAACTATGGAAAAATGTAACACTAACGATTTTAAATAAAACGAACTGTAATAAAATTAAAAAATCACTTAGTTGGATTTACAATTCTGAACAAAATAATGGAAGATAGTATTTAATGGCTTCCGTTATATTACGTTCAATTAATTTATTATTTCTTATTTCCATAGAATTCGTTAACGCTATTCGCACTGTTGAACTTATGTCGAGTCGGTTTGTAAACTTATTTTTCAACTAGTGTGGAAAATTTTGTTTCAGCCAAATTAGTTGTTGTAAATGGAAGCAACAATTTTTTTCCCTTTTACTCAGAGTCTGATATTTTTCTTCAATTTGTAACCATAATTTAGGTACCTTATTTTGGTTATCTTTAAATTTTATTTTTAAACTCTTTTCAGTTGATAATTTAATTAAATTTTCTTCTTTTAATGCAGAAAAATTATTTGATTGCCAATGTTGAAAAGAATTTATTAACCACATATTGCCCAAGTGTAGTGTAGTAAATGCTTTTGTATAACTTCTCGTGTACCCAAAATTTTTTTCTGAATAATCATTTGTAAGAATGATGGAAACATATCAAAACAATCCTTCTTAACATTGCTTACACAAATTCAAGTTCTTAACAAAAGCAAATAAAAACATTGATCTGTTTTCTTTGCACTGAGAAATTTAAACACTTCACCAACGAAAATATGTCAGCTAGATCACAACTTACCATAAATTACTTTTACAGTGTTGGCTACCGATCATTTAAAAATATATCAATTTCTACTTCGAATAATCGTTTCAGAACTTCTCCTCTTGAAAACCATCTTATATGAAAATGTCACAATATTTCGCTATCCATTAAAAATTTAACACAGCTCAGTATTGGCTCGCGACCCATAAGTTGAGAAACGCTGCTCAATATAACAGTTCTAGCGATAGTGTTGCCCGTTTTCACATAAATATGCGTTAGACCGTTCTCAGAAAAAGCATTCTCGATTAATTAAAGCGCACCAAAAATTTCCTAATTATGTTTCGGATTTATTTTGTTTCCATTTCCAGATTTTTTTGGAAAAGGGTTAGGATTCAGGAATTATCGTTATACTCGCCTGTTTCCAATTTGATTGTATTCGGTCAAATGCTTCCTGGATTATATCACACACACGTGCACATAGAAAACATATACAGACCGGCATATGAACAAAAAAAATGGGGTTTCATAGGTACAAAAGATGTGTTTCTATTAAACTGTAATATTAAATGTATTTGGGAGTACAGAACATATTTTCTTAGTACCATTATGAGAAAGTAAAGAACTTGTATAATCTCAGAAATACTTAATCGAGAGTAACAAAACTCTTGACTTGCAAATACTTTAAAGAACACATTTTCACCCATAGATCCATCAGTGAAATGAAAATAATTTAATTATTTAGTAATTCCAGTTCTAATACCGTTAAAAATAGGGCAACCCAAAATACATGTCAGAAGGTACTGCGATATCTAAATTTTTAGTTGCGGTATTATGAATCAGACACGCCTGTTTGGTATTGCTTTGGTATTTTATTCTATTCAACTTTTAAATAAAGTACATGTAAACGAAAACAAAGAGCAATGGAGAGAGCGATGTTGGGCATAACATTAATACATCGTAAGACTAACGAATGGATACGAGGAAAAACGAACGACTGGATCCAGAAGTCACAAGATAGAACAAAATGGAAATCACTGGGAGAGGCCTACATCCGGAATGGATTGATATAGGCATGATGATGATGATGAAACGAAAACAATAAAGTATTATTTATAAGTATCTAACTTTAAGTATTCCATATACAGTAACGATAATAATTTATTTATTAATTTAGAAGAATAAAAATGCCAGTAAATTATCAAACGGGTATTTGTAATGTATATTGCAGTAGCCGTACTTTCTGGTATGTACATTGGGTTGCCTACTTTTCTAAGAGTAGGATTATTCTCTCCCTGTATGTAATTCCCTACTATCAATTATTAGTTAAGTGCCAAACATATGCAATCATTAATTATATATCATCATCATTGACAGCCTTTTTGTCCCACTGCCGAGCATCGGCCTCTTCTCTGCACGTGTTTCTCCTCAGGGCTAAGGTAGAAACACGAGAGACCTACAGTTTAACGTCGAATTGGAACGATAGAAACTCCAGAGAAGATTTTTAGCATTAAAATCCCACGGTTGCAAGCCGGATTGAGAAATTGTGTGTGGTGGGTTGCAGAGAAGATTTTTATAAATCTGCATAGTTCTGCTTAGGTTTCGAAACCAAGCCAGAATCGACGTTTTCTCAGAAAGCGAGCGCTGTACCAACTGAGCTACCACTACCCACTTTTTTTTATTTTTATAAATTATTATTATATATACAGTGCGGTCGTAAAATGTCCTCCCCCCCCTACTAACTTCTGAACGACTTGATATTTCTTCACAAAATTTTGTGTGCTTTAATGGGAGGCTAAATAAGACTTTTTAGTGTATATTTACATTTTATAACTTTCAAAATGGCGGCTAGGCGCGATATAGAACTATTTTTTTAAATGGCAATGGGGGCCGAGTGACACCTCTTTTGAAAGGTATTTTAATTCTGCGTTAGATTCTTAAGTTTCATAAAACAATATTCACCCAGAAAAAAAAGACGATGATTGAAAATAACAAGGAAATTCTAAGAATTACAGCAAAACGGTATGTTTTCGAAATGTTCACTATTGAAGAATCAAGAGGAAGAACAAAATTCTAAAATAAAACAAAACTTATTTTATACAACAAAAACTGAATAGTAATATTATTTTAATGAATGTTCAAAGTGTGCTCCTTGAACTTCCTGGCAAATAGAAAAACCTACTTAATATCTCTTCCCATATTTTCTGGAAAGTTTCAACTTCGATATTGGCACAAGCATCTGTAATTTTACGTCGCAAATCCAAAAGAAGGCCATTCTGTGGGACCACGACGAAATCATTGCGAACTTGTTTGCTAAAATGCGGAGGAGCGCCATCTTGCTGTAATATGATATCCACATCAAATTCGTTTAGATTATTTTCAGCAATCTCAACTATTAACGGATGGATGAGGTTTTCCAGCATGTTTAAGTACAATTCCCCAGTAAGGTTTCCCTCGATAAATAAGGGACCTACGATATGGTCGCCAAGTATTCCAATCCAAACATTCAATTTTTGCTGAAATTTGCTATGACCTTCTCGGAAAACATGGGGATTTTCATCGCACCAATATCTTATATTTTGTCTGTTAACAAATCCATTTAAAAAATGTGCATTCCACACTCTCAATTCTATTTCTATTTCTAAATTGACAGGGCGCAGATGTGCAGCACTCAGACCTTTTGATCCATTGTGCATCCTGTCTGTTGCGTTCCTCATTAGAGCAGATCCGACCTTTTGATGAAGGCCAGGATCTGTCTCAGTGGGGCTCTTCGAATGTCCACAGGTTCTGGAAACCAGACCCCGAAGACCCCGAATCTGAGAGTGGCAAGCGCTGCACACCGACAGAGTACATGAATAGAGGTTTCTCTTCTGTTTTACACTTCCAACAGAGGGCATCGTTTCTGATTCCCAATGTGGTTAGGTGTTTGTTCAGATGGCCATGGCCTGTTAAGAGGCCTACTATGGCATTGATGTCTTTCCTCCCCAGATTTAGCAGGAAGTCTGTTTGCTTTTGGGCTGGTCCTTCTATGAGAAGTCTCGCTTGCCTAAACGGTTGTTGTTTCCACCTTTGGACATGCTGATTTCTCAGCCTGTCCAGTATAGTGGCCTTAATCGAGCTTTGAGGTACGCCCACTGCTGGTTCGGGTCCCCAGAGGTGCTCCAAGGAGCCCATCCGGGCCAGCCGATCAGCATGTTCGTTACCCTCAAACCCACTGTATCCCGGTATCCACCACAGCGTCAATCTAACGCTACGCTGCACCATCGCCTGTAGGTTTTCCCAGCATTCTAATACCAACCGCGAGGATCCACACTAAAACAGATATTGCGAAGATATGATGGGTTTGCAATGGTTTGGGTCATGACCTCACAAAATTCATGCGTCTATCCGGATCATCTTTAATCAACTAGTGTAACATCTTCATTTTGTATGGATGGAACTTATGCCGTTTTAAAAACATTTTGACAGCGGTCGCCGATACACCACGTATCGCAGCTACATAGTGAAGTTGATTGCTGAGAATGTACCTACTACCATTTCACCGACTGTCTGACTTTGTCTGTCTTCTGAAATTGCGGATCGTCCAGGGTTTTTTCTGTTTTTGCACATTTCCAGTGTTAATAAGTTTTTGCACAAGTTTTCTTAAATACGTCCTTGAAATAGGACGGTCGTGAGAACGTTCATTAAATATTCTTTCGGCTTCGTGAAAGTTTCGATGCTAAAAACTACTATTTAAAAAAAATATTTCAAAATGGCCCATAGTCGCGTTGTACAACTCTAATAATAACAGAAAAAAAACTTCAAGTGTGTAATTTCCCTCTTCTAGTATCATTTCGGCCGCGTTCTTAAAAAACTTGTACAAATTAGTATTGATAGCAGCATTGCTAAGATTTTGGATATAGACCTCCCTCAGGTTCCTCCATGTGTCTTTGTCTTGTGCCTGTCTTTTTCATATAGCTTAAATTGATTCCAAATTTGCGCTTACATAACCTCACATCATTAACCAAACAACAGCGAGCATGCATTCGGCCATATTTGTTATACGATTTTTTTAAACTTCTGATGTTTGTTTTTTAATGTGGATAATATATATCCTGTTATAAAAAAATATTTGCAGTCGTATGTTAGATATATTCGAAATTCAAGAACCAATCAGTTATCAACTATCTTATTTATCGATTATAAATACATAGTACAACTCTGGTTTAGATCTTTGCTAGAGTGTTTGGCTGTTAGGAACTTAGTACATACTTTAGTCATATATTTTGCTGTGAACATTGATGACGTGTTTCGGGTTTATCTAAAAGGGAATGTGATAGGGAAAGTTAAATTTATAATTGCAAAAAGTAAATACACCATGTTTTAAGTAAGTTCCATAATCTTGAAACATAGACAAATATTTCGCAGAAAACAGACTATATGTTGTACAATTAATGTAGTAATTAGTGATTGTGATGTCTTTGATTGTAAGTATTAATAAATATGTTGTAATCAGTCATAATAATCTGTTAAGAAAATCCGAAAATACAAAAATATGCACTTTTTATGATTGATTTCTTATACACACTATTAAAAGTTTAATATTTTATCTAGGGTACGTGTACCAGTAATTGACCACACCCCAGTAAATGACCGATAAATTACATATTATTTAAAAATAAGCGCTAAAGTAGTCTCAGCCACTCAAATTCCGTGGTATCCCACTGCTATACCTTTATTTTAAATTTGCAAGCTGTAATTGGTTGGTTCAGCTTGCATTTCACGTTTTCATAGTGGCTGAATCCAGCTGTCTTGCATGTCATCTGTGTTGAGTGTGTTAGAAGGCATTGCACAACAAGGGAAGAACATTATGCCCTTTTCTTCTTTAATTTTTCTGCTGCATTGTAAACTGTTTAACCGGACACAGCCTCTCTGCTAACACTAAATTAGTACAATTTGGCATAAAATAATAATTCTAACCTTAAATAACAATTGTTAGCAGGGCGGTCATCAACTGGACTGAAATTTCTAATATTTCCAGTGAATGACTTTCCAGTCATTTACTGGTGTTTATAATAAGGTCGATGTTTCCTTGATTTTAAATGGAAAATTGACCCACTATATTAATAGTTGTATTTCTGTACTGGTTAATGACCAATATATAGCTTTCTACCAGTAAGTGACCGTAGGAAATAGCGCCGCGGTCATTCATTAGATGTGAGTGGTCATTCATTGAAATTTGAGTAATGGTAACAAATTCTAATAGGTTTACCCTACTTGCTTAGTTGGTCAAGATGGATAAATCTTACCAGCGCTTTCGCTATACCGAAGAAGACCTGAGGGCACCCATGAATGCTGTAATGGAAGGCACAATTAGTGCAAACAAAGCCTCTAAAGAATTTAAAAATCTCGAAAGGTACGCTCATTAACAAACTAAATGGAAAAGTTCCAATAGAAAGAAGAATGGGCCCAGCATCTACATTGTATGTTGAAGAAGAAAAGTGGATAGAAAACTGAATAATAGCGAAAGCAAAATTGGGGTTCCCAATGCATGCAGAGGATGTAAAGGATGCTGTACAAACAATTCTAAAAGCCTGTAATAGAGAAAATTCATTTAAAGACAATCGCCCTGGGAGGAAATGGATGGAATTGTTTATAAAGAAGCACCCTATGGTAGCAGCAAGAAATACAGAGATCATTTCCAAAGCCAGAGCAGCAGTTACTGAGTCGGACATAAAAGAATGGTTTGCTAGCTTTAAAGAGTATTTGGAAGAAGTAGAAGCAAGTGATATAATGAGCACTTGTCCAAAAACTGGTAAACTGCTTGGTCCCCAAAGCTATAAAATTTTTTATGATATATCTTCTGGGCCTGAAAAGCAGTGTATTACCGTCCTCTGCAACTTTTCAGCAGATGGCGTGTCTGTTGATCCTATGATAGTTTACCCGTATCAAAGAATCCCTCGCGATGTAGCAGAATCTGTACCAGAAGGGATTGCCATGGGAAGGCGTGAATCTGGTTGGATGGTCAGTGCCACTTTTTTTGAATATATCGCAAATATATTCTATCCATGGCTTCTCTGTAAAGTAATTAAATTTCCTGTATTGGTATTACTTGACGGACACAAATCACACATCAATGAAGAACTTCAGAATTTTACCTAACGCGACACATATACTGCAACCATGTGACGTAGCGATTTTTCGCCTCTGAAATGCGAATGGAAAACAGAGGTATGACTTCATAAACAATCAACTTCGAAATCTATCACCAAAATTAATTTTGCTTCTGTATTTTTCAAAGCTTATAAAAAGGCTCTTAAAGAAGAAACAATAAGGAGGGGTTTTGAAGCGTGTGGTTTGTATTCGTTGAACCCAGAGAGAGTTGATTATTCAAAATGTATACACACTAGACGTAAACAACTTCAGGAAAATAAAAAGAATGAAGAAGAAGAAGAAGAAAAAGAAAATGAAAATCATATAGCCCTAAAAATAATTGAAACTCGCATGCCACAAGAGCTTCTTACTTCTTTTAAACAAATGAGACATTTAAAAGAGAAGAATGACGAAGAAACAGTTCTGTTCTCAATTTGGGAAAAGTTGAAAGATATTTCCCAACACAAAATAGGTGATGATGTAGCGCATAATGCCTTGCTACGATTTGAGAAAGAAGAAACTGTTAATAATGATACACTTGATATTGTTGAAGAGGTACCAAATAGTACTCTCACACACACTGACACTACCAATATTTCTCAACAACAGTTTAATTATTCTCTTAATTTAGATACTACTGAGAACGTAAGTTGAAACTTTTAAAATTAGTTTAAAGTTAATACTTTTAGCATGTAACTTTTTAATTGTTAGTGTCTTTAATTTTATTTATTTTTCCTGTTTTTTTAATTATATTGTAATTACTTTAGTATGACCTGATTGGTTATAATCACATTTTATATCAAACATCGTGTACTGAAGAAGGCAGTTAACTTGTCGAAATATATACAAACTTTTCTTATATTTCGTGTTTTTATTAAACGGCTGAAAATTTTTTCCCAAAACATTATTATCAATATCATGCAGCTGTAAAAAATGTTGTTATTCAAAACTTTTGAAATAAATATTAATTTGTAGATTCAATAATGAAAGTTTTTTTTTTCCTTATTTTATGAAATGTATTCAGTAGAGGAAAATACAATAAAATTTGTTCAAAAAATTTCGATGGTCATTTACTAGTGAAAAGTCGGTCAATCACTAAAATCAGTCGGTCATTTATTGGTGATTTAACAACTTTTTTTTTAAATTATGTCATAGACCAATATGTTATTCATACTAGAAAACCATTCGATCCACCCAATAGCACACTCCCTGGAGAACACGCTGATATATAGTTTAACCTATTTCGTGCTTTCTGTAGGATTTCTCCATAATATATTAATAATAGCTCTCTAAAGTGGTCATTCATTGGTACACTTACCCTACTTACATAGAATTTCAGGCAATTGTATTTATCGAGAAGGTAAGGTGAAAAGTAATTGGAAAATCCTTATCGAGAACGTCATGGGATTTTCCTAATATGTTATGTCATTATGCATATGCTCCATTTAATCTGTGTTACAATACGTTTACGGCGATTTAAACAATTAGAGTAAGAAAGATGCGTTCAGAATAAATTTCAAGGTAACATTATGAAAACTTTCCAGCGTTTATGACTAAAATTGATAATCTTATAATGCAGCAAGTGAGATAAACCGCAGACTCATAACTGATTGCGCCACGATATTACACAAGCCTTTGGAAACGAATTGCACGAAATGCATTCTTCACAGTGCCAATCAAATGCATATTTATCAGATTATACTATTTATCTGTAAATGAAATGCTAAACAAATTTAAATTTTCTGAGTCATTATTTGGCATAATATAAATTAAAATCGCATACTTTTCTCTTAACATTTTCCCGTTAGAATTTAATGGCATAAGTGACCAAAAAAATTAATTTTTTCACTTTTATTTTTAATGAGAACGTATTTTTTCCTTTATTATTTGGATGCCTTTCGTTGTCATCTTGTGGAATAATTGGGCATGAAAATTAGTGAAGATCGGCGTTTCAAGACTTCGGAAATTGCCACAATTTCACGTACAGTACTGCATGAAATTATTACAAACACGCTACAGTACCACAAACTTTGTGGTTGCCAAGGTGTCCCTGCTTCGCTACGAAACTGATGGCGATGGGTACCTGAATCACATTATGACTGACGGCGAGACTTGGATTTCGTATATAAATGTTAAAACCAAGCAACAATCAATGCAGTAGAAGCATGCGAATTCTCCCAAAACCAAAAGGTTTAAGAAAACCTTCGAGAAGCTTATACCTACCGCAGACGTGTACGGTGAGACTTTAAAAAATTCGAGAAGGGCGATTCAGTACAAAAGGCGAGGATTGCTGACCTCTGCAGTCGTGCGTTTGCATGGTAACGTATCCTGCGGCTTGCACTGTGCAATTCAATTGAGACATTTTTAAACATCCTCCATGCAGTTCCGACTTAGCACTGTGTCTCTTCCTCCATCTTAAGAATTTTTTAAGATCCCGCGGTCGTTTTCTAGAAGATGACCACCTCAAAACGACGGTACACAATTGGTTTTTGTCACAGGCGGCAACCGTCTATGACGAAACTTGTATTACGATATGAGTGTTTCAATTAGAATGGTGACTATACAGAGAAATAGTTTAGGAGTACATCTAATATTTAAATATAATACATTTTTTCCAACTTTGCATGTTAGTTTTACGGCCCATCGGCCTGTAATTTCCAAAAACCATCTTAAAAATCATTTAATCTGCATTTTAGGTGAAATCCAAAACTGCGCTACAATCTGTCAAATGAATTTTAAGTAAATGATTTACATATGAACATTGGAAAATCCACATGCAGTTTCACAAACCAGGTTTCAACATCATTGAAGTGCACGTGTATGTGCGAGTATTATTAGTGATCGTATAATGTGGTACAAGATTGTGTTAATGTCGCAAACTGCATACAATTTGTTCAATCAATTTTATTGATTTTACTGGAAGCACTGCCACGGGCGTTGCGAATAATGATGTGATTTTAGCATAATGGGGCTCCTATTTACAATGCACGTCTGCTAACAACTTGATTGATTACAAAATTAAGCAACGTTGTGTTAGTCGTCGGGACCGATTAACGGGCCACCTTGTTCGCCTGACAGAGCCCTTTCAGATTATCATTGATGGGGTTATGAGAAGAAAAACTGTATTTTAATCAAGCGTGCTTCTGGACTGAAGTAAACTACTTTAATTAAAAATCGTGATCACCTAATAAATTGCATTTATGAACTGCTGTAGAGAATAGAGTCATGAATAGCCTGAGAATATTATGTATGCTTCTCTTCCAGGCGCGAAACTTGTATGACACAAAGCTAACCACAGACCACTTATCCTAATTTAAATGTCATTTAACTTGCCTTTTACCGCAGTTACCTAGATGTAAATTGTTATTAATTTTAAAATAAAGTTTTGTTGAAACTTAGTAACAGTTTCAGAACAGACACTGGTCTATGTTGCTATTTTTACTCAAAGGTGTATGATATATTACCCGATAAAGTTACAACCATATCAATTAGATCGCTCTCGTTCTTTTTCACAATCAAACGTAGGCATGTATTAAACACGATTCTGAGAAGATTTATTTTATAAATTTTGACAGCCTTTGATTATTCCAAAAACCTCCAGAATGTTTTGGTATGGGTAGATTACCCTATTTCCCAATTTTAAATGAACAGCTACCATTAGAACGACTTATTGTGAAGCTAACAGATATTAAATTATATAGTATCAATATATTCAAAAATGCATGTTTTATTTTCTTAGTTCCGATTTTTATTTGTGCGGTTTTAGTGTTTCAAAACATACTTCTTATGTGATGAAGAGTAACCAAATTATCCTGAACTTGGAGACCGATGTTATCTAAAAAATAGGTGGTTTGATAACGAGGAAAGTGAATGTTATGGCTGGAAAGATATTCGAATTTCTGAAAATTGGAATTTTTTCCATTTCCGAAGAGTTTTACTTTGGAAAAGAGAAAAATGTCTGCTGGTGCCAAGCCAGATGAATAGGGTGGCTAATTGATCTTAACAACGCCGTGTTTCATAAAAACATGATTTCGCAATCAGTGCAGAATGGGCAGGTGCATTGGCATGCAAGAAGAACCAACTTCCTTTTTCTCGAAATTGGTATCGCATTCGAGAAATGAGCTGCAATAATCTCTCTATCCCTTCAACGCAGAAAGCAGTATTTAATGTTAGTCTATCGGGCACAAATTTTTTATGGATTACAGCATGTTTATGTAAGAAGGTAATCTGCTTGATTTTGATTCTGAAATTTCTTGACGGTGATTTTCCCCTGCATACTGTGGCGTTTCCTCTTAGGATCGTAGTGCAACACCCATCATCATTATAATGCAGTTAAGAAAATTTGCATTGTTGCGTACAGTCTGAAGGAAGTTGGTACATAACGTAATTTTTTTCTGTTTTTCCTCACTCATCAGACTGTGCAGGACGTACTTCGCACAAATCTTCCTCTTTCTTAAATCTTCATATAACATTTTGTCGAATCGTGTCTCTATGGATATTCAACTTATCTACCAACATTCAAACACTCTAGTACCATTTACGTGTTTAGCACGGTATATACCATGTGAACAAAAAGTTTTCAAATTAGGGAGGGCTATGAAAATTTTTTGCATGTCTGAGATTGAACTATAAACAAATGCCAATTTAAACAACTGTCAATATAAATAATATATTCACCTGACAAAATCTGTTTAATCTGGTTGTTGTAATTTGTTTGTTGTTCTTGACCAAAAAGTGTTTAGTTTTATTTTATTTGAAAATAGTTTTTACTTTGCTTGTGTTTGAATTCGAAGAAATAAACACAATGTACGGCTGCTACGTGTCATGACAGCTACGACATGCGTATTCACAGCCTACCCTAATTTGAAAACTTCTTGATCGCTCGTTGTTTTTTAACATTTCATGAGTTTTTGTTGGAGTTTTCCTTACTGAACAACAAAATTTAGTATTCACTGGTTGCTCCATGACGACTGAATGAAACATGATGTACCCTCTACACAGTATCATGCACAGAAACAGTACGACTTCGATTGACAACCCTCTGTTGATACATCTGCCAACTATTTTATGTTGCTTTACTTTTGGTTTAATTTTGTAGCATGAATCTGGGCATTAGATTGCCAAATCTGGTATGATAAAAAAAAAGCATTTTATATGGTGGGGTTTGCGATTAGGTGTTTAAACCACAATTACAAACGACTGGATTTTATAGAATTTATTGATCGATAGATTTCTAACAAAATTAGATATTATTAGCCAAATACATAGAAATAAAATCACCATAAGGAATAACAAATAATGGTGAGACTATACACCCCATTAAGGAGTTGACTGGCATGCAAGGCTGAAAGTGAAAGCTCCCGATCCTTGCTCTCACATCCGGTTGCCTCGTGCTAAATTCATGAGACGTAGTGATGCGGTGGGCATCGCGCATTAGCCAGCCGTATTATTACCCTTCGGCATTCGAACGCAGGTACCCAATTATTTAAAGTGACTGGGTAGGACGCAGGCCAAGCATCGAGTCGTGGATTTGAACTCCCGCCCTTCCGCACAGAAGCCCAGTGCTCTTACCACTGGACCACATTGGCGCTAGGAAATAATACCCGAAATTAATATTTATATTTTCCTTCGTGGCCTACTGAAATAATTTGATAAAATACCAAATTCTAAGAAAACTTGCCCATAGACATCATGAAGTTGTTTTAAATAATCATCAAAAGCAAAAAACAATGGGTTCATCCATCATATATCCAATCAGGAATAGTTATTTGACGTCCAAAGAAATGTTGACGTTATTTTCTGTGCAGAGAAGTTATTCGGTATGAGAAGGCCTGGGGTTCTACAAAACTTACCTTCAGCAGTTTCTCTTTTGTCGAGTTCTTGCAGGGTAACCCGTCTTGGAATACATAGGACTTTTTTATGCTGAATTACCATGCAAAACTTTAAGAACACTTCTTGAAAACAGGAACGTAGAATTGTTCCCAATCCCAAAGCAGTGGCAACCAAGCGAGGCATTCTGCTTAACAAAGTGTGTTCGGAACACAAATATTTACACTTTCTGTGGTTCGGAGTACATGTTAAGCTGTAGGTCCTCTATGTCTGTGGCACTTAAACCCACAACACGTTCACAGGAAAGACTTGAAGGGAAAAGTTCTCATACATGCTAGTTATTTTTTCATGGATAATTTCTGCACAATTTTCTTCGGGCGTAAGAAATTTTATTCAGGAATTTATGGAGACCTTTTGTAGAACTGCCTTCAGGTAAATGCTTTCAGCGGAACGCTACCGGCGTCGCTAACGTTTTAGTTTATTATTACTCGTATTACCAACGAAAGACATCTAAAAATCTCCATAAATTACACGATATGCGCACATCTTTGCACGTAGGTTTCTAAATGATAAGTTGAACATCGTGATTGAAATGAATAAATTAGTATGATTTTCTAAATTATTATCACACAGTTGTAATAAATAAAAGAAATCAGATAATTACGTTCGTCAGTAGAGCTGTTTTATGTTTTCTACGAGTGGAGAAAATACGTAAAAACTTAAAATTATCACGACAATCATACATAATGTACTACATGCATATCACGAATATTATAGGACATATTTTAAAACAATCAATCTCATAAAGACGTAAAAGCTTCTATACAAAAAACAGATAATAATATAGGTATCAAAGACATAGTGTCACTGTGGGTGAGTACGATTAGTGATCATGAATTAGTTTATGTGTATACAGTATTTTCCAAATTCAGTGTTCGCCATTACAATTTCGGAGACGTTATGCAAGTTCAGTTAAATAATACGTCCGTGGAGCCAATTGATTGATGCTTATTTTTTTCTGAAATCACGCTTTGCAGTCGGAAAACTAAATTGATCATAACTTTTTTTTATTATATCATATAATTAAAATTTTGAAAATATGCATGTGTAGGGAATTGTACCTTCTACAAACAAGGCGTGTTTCATTTACTAATTTTCGAGATAAAACACAACGCAAGCTTAGACGTTTTTAGGTATAACTCATATCAACATTTAATTTACTTTTTCTCTTTTCGATGTTACATGGATACCCATGTTTATTTTCACAAAATTATATACAGGGTGTTTCGAAATTCGCGCCCACGGACTGTGGGATGGTGTTATGCGACAAAAACTGAACAAAAAGTTCCTCTACCATTTTTTGATCGGACCGGCAGTTTTCGAGTTATCGCTGTTCGAAAAATCTGAAAATGGTCGAAAACGGTCTTCAATTTCAATTTTAAATGTTTGATCAAGTGGTTAAAATTAATCCATGACAACTGTCAGAAAACAAAAGATAGTTCAAAACAATTTATTGTAAAAAGTTTGATGCAACAAGATGTCCCGGAATTCCTTGATGATGTAGCTCTAAATGCACGCCAAAATATGATGTTTATGCACGATGGAGCGGGCCCCCATTTCGCGTTAATTGTACGTGACTACCTCGACCATTATTTCCCTGATCACTGGATTGGCAGAGGCGGTCCAATTGCTTGGCCGCCTCGTTCGCCCGATCTAACGCCATGCGACTTCTTTTTATGGGGTTACCTAAAATCGTCTACAAAACACCAGTGGCCAATCTGAATGAATTGCAAAACCGCGTGTTCAGGCAGCGTGAGAAATAACACCGGAGATGGTACGTAACTCTGTTCGAGCAGTCCAACGACGTGCTGAAGCTTGTTTAGTAGCAGAAGGCGGACATTTTGAACAAATGTTGTAACTACGTACTCGTCATAATTATAGTTTGTACCTTCTTTTGTTTTTAAAAATTTGTTATTATTAAGTTTAACCTACTGATTAAACACTCATAAGTTGAGATTCAACACTTTTTTCTGCGATTTTCAGATTTTTAAAACCGCGTTAGCTCGAAAAATAGTGGTCTGATGGAAAAATGGTAGAGGAACTTTTTGTTCAGTTTTTGTCGCATAACACCATCCCACAGTCCGTGGGCGCGAATTTCGAAACACCCTGTATATGTATATACATATATACACATCTTTATTTGTAAAAATAAATGAATACTACTGCGGCTGTTACGCAACAATACAAAATACAACTTGTACTTAATACATACTAAAAAAACTATATATTAATAATATTTAATGTGCTAATACTAGTAGTCGTCCGAGTCATATATCTAAACAATATTTTTGATGTGGTATCGCACAAATAAAGTCTAGGGGCAAGCCCGGAGAACATGCAGGCCAATTTGTTAGACCTTTATGGCGAATTTAGTCGTAACCAAATTTTATTGCTAAGTGTCGACTATACTGTTGGCATTGTGAACATTTGTTGTGCCCTTTAGATAGTCTACATTTCCTGTGTTATTGTGTTTAGAACTAAAGTTTATAATGCAAATTGCGTGTTTTGTTTCATACCAACTAGAGTATTATTCGTGTGGTTTTATAAATAATACTGTGAATAGTTTGAAAATGTTACAAATTAAGATTTCGAAAGACGCTTGTTGTTGATTGTTGTTGATTTGAAAGAGCGAGATCTAGGACGCCGTTTTCCAAGCATCTCTAAGCACTGCAGCCATCATTGGTTTATTGTACACCCTACCGAAGAAGTTTGCCTATTTCGGGTAATTCCAACTCCCCCCGCGACCCTTGGATCTAAAGGCAAATGCGCTAACCACTAGACCATCGAGGCCGGCGAAAGAGGCTTAGTATTGAAATAGTTTTCATTTTAATACTTGTCAGTTTGTTTCCAGCAAATCATGTTTACAATTAAAATTATAAGTAATAATAGAAAATCTATGGTACTGTGGGGCCGCGCAAACGGGCGGGTGGTTTTCCCAGTCCTCTTAATAAAAATATTGGAGGCTTAATTCCTGCAGTTTTGAGATGAAAAATATAAGTATACAGTAGAAACGTCATTAGAAATTCATTACAATGGAAATTTAGGCTACGAATGTTCGAACGTTATAAATGATTTGTAATAAATAATTCTTACTTTTCACGTTCATTTAATTATAATAATAATGGTTATCCATTTTCTTTTACTTTTATATAGATATATAGTCTAAATGGTCATTCTTAGTTAAAGAAAAAATTGTATGGTATAGTTCCGATAGTTCTGAAATTAATAATGTAAGTGTAATGAGAGATACCTACCATAAATTCAAATATTTTCAAAAATACAGGCTGTTCCATAAAAGAAAACATAATTTCTCTATACACCTCTCTTATATCATTTAAGATATTACAAAAATCATAGGCATATTTTGAAAGGACGAAATGTTTTGATATTGAATTAATAGTTGAGAAATTTTAGAAGTTAAAAATGTACGGTAATGAGTGGGGGCACGGTTTTAAGAAAAACATATGTAAATATCGTATATGCAATGTCCAAGTTATAATAATATATCTAATAATAAGTGGATTAGAAAAAAAATAGTTAATATTCAACTTAATTTAGGAACCAAAAATTGCCTTGAATTTTTCGATTACACGTATACGATGTGTATAGTATTGAACAAGTGAACGCATTAATAAAATAACGTAAATATTCATCTTTATCGTATTTAATCAAAGTTGTATCTCTTAACGTTTTCTAGTTCCCAATGATGTGCTTTGAATTTGGTCTGCATAGAAATTTTTTTAGTTCCAGAAAACAAAAGCAAGACTCTAGAACATAATATTTATTGTCATAACATAACATCCGCGATTACGGTCATCCCATATATTTATAAGTTCTTCGCATCTGGTAAAAGTCGGCGTTTGAATTGTTCGATAAACTTTGATGAGGATTCTATACAAGTTGTTCTTTCAAAATGTTTAATAAATAATGCCTCACATACTGCCTTAAACGGTCTAGCTATCACTTCATTGGAGTTTTTGCTTCATATTTAAAAAAAAATAAATTGCATCTAAATAAAGATATATTTAGGTATTATATGCTTTTTACGTTGAAAATGCTCCCAGTCCATAATAAATAGAAATATATGGAATATTATAATCTAGTTTGCTTAAAACTTGGCGTACAAACTGAACTTGTACCATTAAACCATAACTAGGACAGAATAAAAAACCAGCATACCCAAAAAAACCATCGCGTTGATAAATGCGCATGGTTGTAAACCTAACTTGAATTTTTGAGAATCTGTTCCAACCTCTGTAAAAACTTACGAATTCTTCTGCCTTCTCTGTCTATCTATCCGGTTTATTATGGAGAGTGCCTTTTCCTTCCGGCTCCCAGTTTTCTTTTCCATTGATTCACCATTCCTCAGGTCCCAACTCTCTGGCCTGCATCGGTTCATGGCTTCCTTGTTGCCATTCTCTCGATGGTTTTCCTCTTTTCTTACGTTCTACCAGGACCCATTGCATATTTCTCTTCGGGAACCGCTCTCCTGTATTCGTTGATATACCCATACCATACCAATTGTCTTTGTTGTATTCTGTAACTGTGTCTTTATTTATATTCATTCTGCTTTTTGATAATATATTTTTATGGTATGCGTACTGTGTTTTTTACTGTACCCAACCGACTTTTTATTTAGATTAAGTATTGTTATTTTTTAGATCTGTAGCGAAACCTCAGTGTATTGATAGCAAGACGTCGTAAGGCAGGGTGTGGAGCTTAAATTATTAAAAAACCTGCAAGAACTAGTATATCCGTCAAAGCATACCAAGCAAACCAAACGCCGGCTTTTACCAAGCGCAAAAAGTTTTTAAAAATTTCATACGAAGGTCGTAATCCCTGCGGATGTTAAGTTATATATTCAGTACATACTGTCTGTTGTAGAGTAATAAATACCCGTAATAACTACGTTGATAAGTAAAATTATTGCTGAAAAGTTACGAACTATATTGCTTAAGTAAAGACACATGCTTTGTTTTCCGCAACCAAGCTTTATTGAAAATTCTGATGATTATACTGTATTATCGCAGTAGCAAGAATTAGCATTGTTAAATTTTCTTGTACATATTATAGAATAGTTGATACAAATTTTCTTATTGAACAGCGAACATGAAAATCCGCATAAAGTGTAACAATTGTATTGACTGGATGCATTTTACGATGTAAAATACTGGCAAGTTCTGAAAACCAGAAGCGGATGGAAGCCCTACATCCCCCACCCTCAGCGCTGTAACCGTGGTCATTCTCCGACCGCGAGGTGACCACGGCGAACCATGTCAACTATAGTTCGTCTATTTGCAGTTGGTCGGTTGGTTTCTTACACGACTTTACACGTTGCACGCGTTTCGTACTCGTATGTGTTGCAATAAAGCGCCCACAAAATCCTCTAGTAAATTCCTGACAACTGCAGTGGAAACTCGCATAATAAATATTATTAAACCATACGTGGAATGTAACCTACATTATTGTTGAAAATCTAACATGTCAGCTGTTTTGTTAAAGTGAAACGAACTTGTGCGGGTGCTTAATTCGGAGGTTTATTTTTTTCTGTTAGTGATTACGATCAGATTTCACGGATTTGGAATTATAATTTGATGGTATGGTTCTACTAGTAATTGCTAAATTGATAATGTTTTAGCCATGTTTTAATTTGCTGATCATTATTCAATATTCAGTTATGGCATATCCAAATAAAGTCATTGTTCTAATTTCTGAAACAGAATTTGGATAACTGTGTTAAATTACGTTCATTTGTAATTATATCTTCCATGGGATAACGGGCTTCTTCTGTAGGTGCTATTACCAGCAAACACTATTTATACAGGCGGAGAAAAAAGGGGTGTGTAGGATTTATTTAGATAAATGGATAAACGATCATCTACAAACCAATCCTTTTGGACTCATTTTTTTTGTATTCAGTTTTGAAGCCAAAGATGTAAAATTAAATTATGGTACCACAATGGTTAGGTAGCTGTAATTAAACGATAAAGTTGTGGTGTTACAACTCAAATTATTAAACCATGAAGATTACCGAATAAGTAAATATAATAAATATTATTAATTTCAACATATTTTCATTTAACTTATTCGCTTGATGCGTATTTCAATTTGCCAATCCGTATCAACGAAATAAATAAAAATCTTTCAAATTAATAATAATATATGTATTTATTAAGTAATATGGATTACTTCAATTAACAAATTAAAATTATTGGATACAATTATATACGTTTTAGTACGCTTGTTAAAGTCAGTACCAGCAAAATTCCTCATTTTTTCTCTGTATACAAACTTCATAATGTAATTTACGAATGTCAATATTTACAGTTGAAAATGGTAATGGTTTCCTTGTTTATTTACTGTGATATTTGTTTAAAAAATACGTAAGTTTGCTTGAAGTATGGAAAATAGAATTTCCAAAAAGTGGTAGTTAATTATTTTTCAATATCTTCCATTGTTATCGTTTTATTCATCAGTTTATGTAAACCTTCCTCTTCTGTCCGTTTAGAACAATGATTTTATTAACCTTTCAAATGTTGAAAACATGGCTGTTAAAGACAAACCTTAATTAAACAGTAATTTAAGGCTTTTCTAGTACAAAAATACAAGCATTATCGAAAACAACATTCATTTATTTAACTACAACTACAATTAATAGATCACGTGTGCCTTTATGTGTTCAGACTATTATTGTTTCGGCTTTATATGCCGGTATATTGTTCATTATCGACACAATGTTAGTTTAATAGTAAAAGTATAAATGCCATTTAATTGCAAGGGAATGTGAAGTTAATGATGCAATCGATTATGTAAATATTTAGAATCACATCGTTCACAAAATTAATGTGTTGGGCACATATATTACGACATTTTAACCTATGCTAAAAGGCTTAGGTGCTCATTCTTGTTGCACGTGGACCTTTAAACACATCACAGTAGCTGTCATGAACGGCTAGTCAATTTTTTCTAAATGCATTTCTTAGAACTTATAAATAATTGGCTGGTTTGTATCTGTGAACGTCATTTTTATAGGTGCCTCTTAAAATGGGACGTGGTAATAAAATATACACTCCTTTAGATTTAATTGTCTCCCTAATGACGATATTAGCTATAACAATCGTTTAGTCATTATAATCGTTTAATTATCGTAAGCAGTGGCTTACTTGTCATATTTTTCTTAAGAGGTGGATAATAGTCAGTTTGGCGATTTAAATATCTATTGATTAATCTAGAGGGCATCTGCGTGTCAAAAATACTACTAATAGAAGGTAATGCGTACATTTCAGTTAGCCTTTTACAGTACACATCTATGTATAACAATAATTGTCCAAGTTTTTGCTCAACTCTTAACACGTAGAGTAACATTTTCAAAGGATACTTACCGACATAAGATATTATGGGGTTTATCCCACAGTTCCTTGTATGGTATTGCCATTTAAACAAACACTTGTAAAGGACAGGATAACTTGTTTTTCATTGGGCGAGATCTAGGGCGCGGTTTTTCAAGCATCTCTATGCCCTTAACAATGAATTTTACCCATCTGGGGTAGTTCCAACTACAGTAGTGATTCTTAACGAGTCATACAAAATCGAACAAAACAACACTAGAACTTAATATTTTCTCTGGAAAAAGATTTCTCATTAATTTATATCTCTGCAAAAAATCTCTCATTTATGTTAAGAATTTTCTGTGGGAATCACAGTTGCCAAATGCCACAAAAGATGGCTCTGAATAAGGAACAATTGTTTACAAAATTCAATTTACTGTGATTTTTCAATTATCTCTTGTTAATTTGTCGGTCTAGTTTGCTTTCGTAAAATCGATTAGCCTATTGTGATATATGACCAAAAAAATTTCTTTGTCTACGACTTTTTACTGTCATAAGCCTATACGTTTTTTATGCCTATTACATTAGAAAGTTACTACTTTGAGCGCCATAGATTTGTGTAATTCTGAGGCAATTTTTAACAGAATGCGAGAGGAATACTTTTCTTCTTCCTAAAAATAGAGCCAATTTCGGTTTTTATGCGCTGATGCTATTGTTGGAACCAGAATAGAAGGCTAGTCTAAAAATATCAATTCTCATTGGATCTCACAACAGAGACCGACGGCTTAACTTCGGAATCACTGGCAAATACTTTTTGGGAATTCAAAGTATGTTTACGAGGAACTTTTTCAAGAGGAACATCTTTTTGGGTGACCTTTTTCGAGCAACTTTCGCGAAAGAACATTGGCAAGGGAGAAACATTTTAATGCTAGAACTAAAATATGATTTTTATGAAGGATATTTAGAAAACATTCTTGGTGAAATTTGTCTTTTTTTTTTCGATAAATCGTAATACTTTTTCCTTTTAATGATGTAATTTCGTGTTATACAATGAACTCTAATTATGAATCTTACTATTGATTGCCGTTTTGTAAATAGGCACGCCTGTCTGATTATGAAGCTCATACAGTAACGTAATTGTAGCATACGTTTGAAATTATGAATCATCCTTTGTTTGATTAAACTTTGGCTAGTTGTAGTGTTAAATAACTGGCTATTACTAAGTGGGATTTACTTTGTCTGTGCACTTTGATCAATATTAGACGTTAAAGACCAGCTAACTAAATTAAGCAAAACGGTTAAATTATTGCCGTTGAATGTTTTAATGTATTTTAAAGTAAATAGTGGTTGTTCATTTCTTGATTTAGCTGTAATTAATACGACAAAATAGCCCATTCTGTTACAGTTTCATGAACATACAAACATTGCATTACCTTTCGTGATAAATGTAAACTACAAGTAGTCTTATGTTTGAAAAAACATGAAATTTGTTTAATTTCCCAAAATACGCCTCGGAAATTGTCATCTTGGTACCTTTTTTACCACCACCCTTTTGCAAACCAATCACTTCTGCCAATGGATATTGATTTCTAAAAATAATAGTAATTAGTATACGCAATTCCGAGAACAAAACATTATTAGTAGTCGATAAGCACCTACCGACTGCTGATTCATCGCCATAAAAATGTTGGGTGGAAGGTGAGAAACAATCGCTTTATGCAAAACAACATTCTAGCAAGGAGTTTTTAATCTTACATAGAATGACGGTGTACTTAAAAAAAGTACCTGATGTTAACTGAAATCGAAAATAATATCATTGTTATGTAAAACACGGCACGTAGATTCGTTACCCTTTACTATTTGGAATACCAACATGCTCTGAACTTACACATACTTAAATTTTGTTCACATTTTTACCGAGATATATGGATGCATACTTGGAATAAATACTTTATGAATTACGATGTTAAAGAAACTATTTATATGAAAATACATGTTAAAGTATATATTAATCTCTTAGGGTGTCTGTGGTCATAGTTTAGTGGTAGATGGTAGACCATAAAATCCTGCCAGTTGATACCATGTAATGCACGCCTCAAAAGAATTGAAACCCGTAAAAAGTACTATTGATATATCTACTTATGATTACGCAATGTATATCTGCGGACATTTTGAAATATTTCGGTAAGGGTAGGACTTAACTTCCACAATCGTTCTCTCGTCAATATGGCAGACGTCAATTGTTATTTTAATTGTTGTGATGAAATTTATCGAACTTAATAAGTATTTTATGGGTACTGTATACCATATAATTTTTGGTCTTCATCCAATTGTAATAGCATATAATAGACACATTTTTTTTGGAACACAACGTTTAAAGTTCTAAATATTTCTTACGAGTTTTACAAGCAATAATATGTCTACACGGCATAAAGGCACACTGAATCTGATTTGAAATTCAATTTGGTAAAAGGTATATTATTTTTTCATTAGAAATGGTAAAAGATGTCTAAACGTCAGCAACATAAAAGTTAAACTGTGCTACTAGGTTCGATGCAATACCGTACAAATAATACCAGAAGTACAATTATAAACAAAAGTTATAATGGGAGACATATGAAAACATGGTGACATCAGGTGTTGTGTGGTGTCTTAAAGATGACCGCTGGGTTCCCTTACAACTAAGCTCAATCCGTCTACATGGTGTATTGACGCAAGCCCATTGGGCTGCAGTCTCAAAGTTTCTCCAACAAGTTGCCAATAAACAACTGATTCTGCAAGAGAACGGTTTTAGTGAACTCACCGATCAGCAAAAGGAAATTTTGCTACATGTGAACAGTAATTCGAACAATAAGAACTCTGCTGAGTTGAAGACTGAAAACTTACGTGCGGATGATTCTTCTTTAACGTCGTTAAGCAATAATAAAGACAATCAAAACATAATAAACTTAACGTACAACAACAATCAAGATCCTTCTGCTAATGCCGATGAGCTTAAGCAAAATCACTGGGAAA
This sequence comes from Limonius californicus, assembly GCA_014611495.1. Lineage (NCBI taxonomy): Eukaryota > Metazoa > Arthropoda > Insecta > Coleoptera > Elateridae > Limonius > Limonius californicus. The sequence goes on along the minus strand of JABXWE010000671.1, from coordinate 4,988 downwards.
ATTTAGTTATAAAAGAAAATGGTTTGATACGAATTTTGAACGAAAAGACTGAAGTTGATCCTAATCAGATAGAGTTGCAGGCGAACAATTTAAGTAACATTTGTGAACAAGAATTAAATGGAACAGCGAGGGATGCAACTACTAACAGTTATACTCTTAATTTTGATCAGCAATTCAATAACAACTTACATTTAAACTCAGCTGACCCAAACGACTGCGGCAATCATATTGAAGAAGATTTGCACAGCAAAAACATAAATAATTCAAATATAGATAGGAATAATTGTAATTTATTTATTAATAATCTATTGCCCGAGACTGATAGTAAAAACCTTAATATTGTAGGCAGATTTACGATTGAAAGAAATGAAATTGCAAATAATCAACTTTCCACATTTTGTGGCACCGCCCAAAAAAAGACTGATAGAAAAAATTCCGCCGAAAGTGATGAAATTGTTATGAGGTTGCTTAGAAAATACTCCAAGTATAGCAGAGATGCTTTGGATGATGAAATTTTAACAGCGATCGATTCCGTTGCTGAAGATTTTAATCATTCCTGCGAAATAATGCGTTCCAGGAAGATGAGCGTTGTACAAAAGCAGGACAAGCTATACGAAAACTGTAACGATTTCTCTAGAAGTGGTTTTATCGAAGAAAGTTTTGAAAATGAACGTAACGAGCATTTGCTGCGGTGGCTTAAGCAGCAAAGTAAGCAAGCACATTTTTCAGATGCTCCAAAGATTAGTACTAGAAAATTTAGTTTACCATGTCCGGACAATAAAACAAACTGGTCCGCTGACGCAAGGAAAAACACTGCTATCGAATTATCGCCTACAGACCGCAGAAGAAGTTGCGTAATTTTCAAAGCCCATAGCAGAAAGTCTTCCCTATCGTCTGCATTCCAAAGCAGAAAATCCAGCGTTAATTCTTCTCCGGACAGGAGAAAATCTAGCGTATCTTCTCCCTCTATAGCTGACAGTGGAAAATTCTCAGATTTTAATAGTCGTAAAAATAGTATTACTTCCAATAGCAGCTGTTCTGAAAGTGAAGAATGCGGCACCATAGCGGCCCATTGGCAGAAGATGCTTAAAAAGCATTTAGGGTCAAAGAATTTAGAGAAGAAACTGAGGAAACAGCGAGAGGCGTGGGCTAGAAACACCAGAAGATTGAGTGTGGGATCGGAATCATCAGATTTGGTCGCCCAATCGTGAGTAGCATTTTATTTATTTTGTATTGTAATGAACGTGCGAGTGTGGGACTGTTTTTTTATATAAAATGTAACGAATTTTGTAAAATCCGTAGGTGTTTTAAATTGTATACAAGGTGTCCCAATTAAAACAGTCCTCCCTGAAGTACTATGTAAATTATCAAATTTGAAAAAATGGGCAAGACGGGTCAACAATAGTTTAAAGGGGGACGTCTTTTACCATGTACATTATTTACCCCACTTCATCCCCGCAGTCCTCCCCACTACCAACCCCAAAATTGTACATGATAGTTCATTTGGAAGGTTTTTTGTTGTACTCTTTGTACAATCTGAATTTTTTTGCAATTTTGTCGAATCGTTTTTGAGAAATGGCATCTTGCAGTTTCGGATGCGTATAGGAATTATTAAACTAAAAATTTTAAAAAAGGTGTTCAGGATATTTTATTAAATGTGTAAAGTGGCCACCACAAACTTCCATACAATAGGACGATCGATTTTAAAAGCTGTATAAGTATATTATTACAAATGTCCTGCTTTATTGAAGACGCTCGTGATTAATCTGGCTCTTAATTCTTCCCGAGAATCTGGTTAAGTAGTACAAATTTTAGTTTTTAGGCGACTCCACAGAAAGAAATCTAGTAGGGTAAGATCAGAGGACCTGGCTGGCCACTCCACAAGACTAAACAAGTCTGCAGAACAAAAACTAATCTTTTAGTTACTATCGTAGTATCTAAAATGTAATTAATTCAGACTAAGAAGTCACATTTGTTAATTCTTGACATTTCTTAAAAACAAATAGAATTAAAAAACAAACAATGTATAATTTTGTTTTATTGCAATGTCACACATTTTAATGTGTATTGCAAAAAGAATAATGATGGCCACTTTGCACATTTACTCAAATAACTGGAACATTTTTTTGATTTTTTTTAATTTAAGGTTTGTCCTAAGCTTACGTAACTTCAACATGCCATTTCTCAAGAAGTAATCAACAGAATTACAAAAAATCAGATTGTACGAAGAGTACAAAAAAAACCAATCGAATGAACTATCATTCGACCCCTCTTGTAATTAAAATTTTGGGCTTGGTGGTGGTGAAGGCTAGAGGGATGACGGGTAGATGACTTACATGATAAAATATGTCTCTCTTCAAACTATTGTTGACCTGTCTCGCCGATTTTTGCAAATGTTATTTAGGGTGAATTGTTTAAGGTGAGACACCCTGTATAGGATACATATTTAAAAATACCATTTAACTTTTCGCTAATTTTAATAAAAGTAGGGTATTGTTTTTAGAGTAATTTTATGAAATTGTCTATTTTTGAAACGTCTTTTTTAAAAAATGCTTTGAAGAGAACGCAAACTTTGCGTCTGTATCACAACACCGAAAGGAGATGTCTAATTTTGCTTTGATTTTATTTACTCTTGTATTAGCCATTAGAGCAGATGTTGGTACTACTCTTTACTGCATAATAGAAAGATCATACATTAAAGATTGAACACAAGTCACATCTAAGTTATTTAGTTTGCATATATTTTAGTAACCGTTTGGATTCAAACCCTAAAACATCATCGATGTAGCGAATAAAACCCACCATACACCATTCGCAGTTCGGACTTTGGCAGTCCAGTGCACCCTTCTCTGTCGTTTTTGTCGTTCTGATTAGATGTAAACTGTGCTTCTGCGTTGGATCCGAGGCGAAGCACGTTTAAGACTGTAGTGCCGGTGTACATAAGTGGGAGGTTAAGCTTGTTAACGTATATTTTAATGCATTTACCGGTGACAGCAGAAGCTTATTTTACATATGTAATTATTAATCTACATTCATAACCAAACAGATATCGACTTATAAAATTTTTGTTGGAAGAAAATGGCATATCGCATATGTCGCCTCATATATTTGTAGTGGAGTAATGAACTTGATCATAACAGCACGAAGCATATGTTGTGGAATAGAATAAGTTTCTATTGTGATGTTCCTTTTTAAACCTTCCTAGGTTTCTAAGTTTAGTAGTATACACTATATTTTTTTAAATATCCCTAGAAAAATAAATCGGAGTCTGAAATACCAGAGGATCATGCCGGTGCCTGGTACCGTGCGTTAAATTAGTCTTCGTGGAAACGACCTGTGTTGATTATCACAGCATCGCTAGTTGCACCGTTCTGCTGAAACCAAACCGCGTTCAATTCTTGGATTTGCATCCCAATATGACGTTTAGGTTTATTGGTTGCGGTTTTACTATTTTCTCCAAACAGAACACGCCCTGGCAGTTTTTTTTTAAATTATGTTTATTTACCAGCCCAGCATATTACATGCTATACACAGTAAAGTTATAAGTGATTACAATATTAGGGTTTTGCAAGAGGACGGCTAAGGCTCCTCAGTAACTAAATTAAACTAAGTAAGTTTATTAAATTCAAGAGTTAATCACTATTATATGCTACTGGATATTTGTCCTGAGGTAACTGTCTCTTAAGTCTGGTATGGATATTTTTCTGTCCCATACCGAAGTATTTTGCACTGGTACATTTGTTTATATTACGCAAAAACTTTTTGGTTATTTTTTCTATGTGTTCTTCAATATGCGGTACACCTAGTTCGTTATGTAATTGTAGGTTTCTAACAAACCACGGGGCATTTACGATTATTCGCAGCACTTTGTTTTGTATTGTTTGGAGTTTGCGAATATTTGTTTTGCTTGTATTACACCAAACTTCACATGCATAAGTTAATATTGGGCTTAATAAGGATTGATATATTAATATGCCGCACTTCACACGTAGAGTAGATTTTCGATTTATTAAGGAATACAACATTGAAAGACGAGAATAGCACTGATTAAGTTTGTTGTTAATATGTATACTCCACGTCAGAGTGGTATCCAGATATACCCCAAGATACTTAACGGCTTTGTCCCTGGCATTCCATGCAATTTCCTGCCCGTTGATAATTAATTCAGGTGGTTCCCTTATCCTTCTCAGTGTGAATATCTTTGTTTCACATTTGTTGGGATTTATCTTAATGTTCCATTTGTCGAACCATTTACACAGCCTATTCACATTCATTTGGAGTTCTTCTACTGCTTCATTAAGGGTGTCACGTTGGGAAATTAGGGCTGTATCGTCTGCGAACATTCCTATTGTGCTACTGGATGCGTCGCCGATGTGCCCTGGCAGTTGATTTGCTTTATTTAGTGAGTTATATATTTATTCACTTTTAATGCAAGATGAAATCACGGAAACAGCATTGTAAGAACAATATTATTCCGTAATTGTTATGGATGTAAGATAATTTTTGACATTAACCATTTTCGAATATTTATAATTGAATTTAATTGCACAACATCATTAATACTGTTCTAGAATCTAATAACTGAAACTGTTAACAACGCCAAGCCAGATTTATAGATATTCAAAAAGTTAATTTCGATTAGTGAATAAGTTTACTGTCTATTATATGATTTTTACTTGTGGTAAAGGTCCCCGCTAGAAAAATCTCGCCGACCTCAGCCAGGTTCGAACCCGCGTCCCTCGGATCTAAAGGCAAATGCGCTAACCACTGTACCACCGAGGCTGGCAAAATGTATATATATATATATATATATACAAAGTGATTTTTTAAAAAGTCAATTGCAGCAAGCCTAGAAAAAAAGCTATTCCGTCTGCAGTCAGCTATAATGAGCTTTGAATGACATTTACCTGTATGTCAAACTGTGTGACAGTTCAGGTAGTTAAAAATTTTGGCCCAACAAAATGTGAAAATGAACAAGTATTTAGTTG
>JABXWE010000670.1:0-15097 GCA_014611495.1 Limonius californicus | reverse complement strand
ACCGATATACGGTGAAAAACTCGCTTTAAAGAAAGATTAGAATTGGTTTCTGAATTGAAAGTAAAAGAAATTCAAAATTGTGGTTTTGTGGTTGACATTTTGACATTGGAGCAAATATGTGGTAGTTTTGACTTTTCCATTAATAAATATAAAAATCCACTTTATTTTCAAATTTAGAAGTTATTCGAAATGTCGTGATGGAACACACATTATTGGCATTGAAATCATAAGCGGTCGTAGCTTTGACCATGCAAATAGCAGGGATACACAAACCACCGATATACGGAGAAAAACTCCCTTTAAAGAAAGATTAGAATTGTTTTCTGAATTGAAAGAAAAAGAAATTCAAAATTGTGGTTTTGTGGTTGACATTTTGACATTGGAACAAATATGTGGTAGTTTTGACATTTCCATTAATAAATATAAAAATCCACATTATTTTCAAATTTAGAAGTTATTCGAAATGTCGTGATGGAACACACATTATTGGCATTAAAATCATAAGCGGTCGTAACTTTGACCAAACATATAGCAGGGATATACAATCAACCGATATACGGTGAAAAACTCGCTTTAAAGATAGATTAAAATTGTTTTCTGAATTGAAAGTAAAAGAAATTCAAAATTGTGCTTTTGTGGTTGACATTTTGACATGGGAGCAAATATGTGGCAGTTTTGACATTTCCATTAATAAATATAAAAATCCACATTATTTTCAAATTTAGAAGTTATTCGAAATGTCGTGATGGAACACACATAATTGGCACTAAAATCATAAGCGGTCGTAGCTTTGACCAAGCATATAGCAGGGATATACAAACCACCGATATACGGTGAAAAACTAGCTTTAAAGAAAGATTAAAATTGTTTTCTGAATTGATAGTAAAAGAAATTCAAAATTGTGCTTTTGTGGTTGACATTTTGACATTGGAGCAAATATGTGGTAGTTTTGACGTTTCCATTAATAAATATAAAAATCCACATTATTTTCAAATTTAGAAGTTATTCGAAATGTCGTGATGGAACATACATTATTGGCATTAAAATCATAAGCGGTCGTAGCTTTGACGATGCATATAGCAGGGATATACAAACCACCGATGTACGGTGAAAAACTCGCTTTAAAGAAAGATTAGAATTGTTTTCTTAATTGAAAGTAGAAGAAATTCAAAATTGTGGTTTTGTGGTTGACATTTTGACATTGGAGCAAATATGTGGTAGTTGTTACATTTCCATTAATAAATATAAAAATCCACATTCTTTTCAAATTTAGAAGTTATTCGAAATGTCGTGATGGAACACACATTATTGGCATTAAAATCATAAGCGGTCGTAGCTTTGACCAAGCATATTGCAGGGATATACAAACCACCGATATACCGTGAAAAACTCGCTTTAAAGAAAGATTAGAATTGTTTTCTGAATTGAAAGTAAAAGAAATTCAAAATTGTGGTTTCGTGGTTGACATTTTGACATTGGAGCAAATATGTGGTAGTTGTTACATTTCCATTAATAAATATAAAAATCCATATTATTTTCAAATTTAGAAGTTATTCGAAATGTCGTGATGGAACACACATTATTGGCATTAAAATCATAAGCGGTCGTAGCTTTGACCAAGCATATAGCAGGGATATACAAACCACCGATATACGGTGAAAAACTCGCTTTAAAGAAAGATTAGAATTGTTTTCTGAATTGAAATTGAAGAAATTCAAAATTGTGTTTTTGACATTGTCATTAATAAATATAAAAATCCACATTATTTTCAAATTTAGAAGTTATTCGAAATGTCGTGATGGAGCACACATTATTGGCATTAAAATCATAAGCCGTCGTAGCTTTGACCAAGCATATAGCAGGGATATACAAACCACCGATATACGGTGAAAAACTCGCTTTAAAGGAAGATTGGGATTGGTTTCTGAATTGAAATTGAAGAAATTCAAAATTGTGCTTTTTGACATTGTCATTAATAAATATAAAAATCCGCATTATTTTCAAATTTACAATTTATTTTAAATTTCGTGATGAACCATTATTATTGGCATTAAATGTGTTTAATATTTAATGTAAATATATAACAAATAAGCAAGTAATATACAAAGTTACAATGCAGCACAAATTTTACACAGAACTTTGCTGTTGGTATATGATTTTTGTTAATTTTTGGTTTCTAAGGTTATCATTACAAATCTCTACTATTGACATGTATCGGTTGTTTGAATATTTTTACTATACCAATATACCAGAAACTTTTTTTTTTAATTGAATATGTAACTAATTTAACTATCAATTGCAGCAACCCCAAAACCTATCCCAACCGTCATTGTCGATGCAGCAAGATGGGCAAATGAACTGGAACGAAGTAATGGCAATTCTGGAAGAAATTCAACAACAACCTTGCATAACCACGTATCACTGCTCCCAACAATAGACATATGCACGCTAGAGTTCCCACAAAACACCACTTACAACCCCATGTCAATTACTAACCTTCGAATAAACGCGTGCGATTTGAAGAAAATGCACGACCACACACAAAAACTGCTAGAAAGGGAAAGATTAGAAAAGTTCGCGTCGTTAGTGCCATCCAGTCGCCATATAAGACACCAAAGACAGCACCTGCAGGAAATCACCATCGATCCTCGCTCCAGAATTGTTGGGCAGCAGATTGTTCTGACTAATGAGGAATTGCGGAATTACAACGCACAGTTGGCGCAGAGCAATGTCACAAATATTAACAGATAATTTCCAAGCCAACGGAACCGATCAAGCGTGCGTAAACATACAGTTTAGGATGTAATAATATAGAAAACAAGACTGCAATTTTACTTAATGAGAATCTAGGATTTAAAGCAGATTAGCTTTAACTTAGCTTTAACTGTTTAATACAGTTAAATTACCGCGACTATGACTGAACGTGAAAGTGTGTAACAATAATATCGCATACTTAAAGCAACTGCAACAGTATAGTACTTAATAAATTTCCTTACTATAGCGTAACTATTTATATTTTATAATTGTAAAGTAAATTGCTAAACATTTTACGTTTTAACTCACGATTTATGTGTAACGGTGTTGTAAATATTGTAAATTTAAGATTTATTTAATAAACTTATTTTGTAACCTTTTCTCATAAGTTCTTGTTTACCCATATCCAAAAAAATTACACCTCCAGAGGTGTAAGTTAAAATTACGTTAAGTCATACTTAAACGAAGATCCCCGTGAAAGGGTCGAGGTCCGAGAGCCTACGGGGATTTGAAACTACCTTGGTGTACTTCCTCCTTACCTCAGCATATCTTACAAAATACATACAAAATGGAAATCACGATCAAAATTTTTAAAACACAACCTCCTATCTATAAATAAATTACATGATATCAACAACCATCGAAACAACGCATGTAATGGATAAGAATTACTAAACATTCCTTTCTACTCCAAAGAAAATAAATAAATGACCTAAAATATGTTTTAGAATAGATTTAAGCCGAAAAAGAAACATATTATAGAAAGCTCCAAATCACACATCATCCCTGGTTTATTATCATCAGTATATAATTTATTGAACAACAATAAAATATTGAAGCACCTTCACACCACAATACGATATCACAACAATATATATATATATATATATATATATATATATAATATGTACTGCAGTGTTATTAAATCACTAATTTAGATAATCTAGCTTAGAGCTAATACTTTAAAACTATTTCATGCAGCAAGTCTCAGAAACAGATTGTTGAACCACGCTTAAGCTCGATTTCTGTTTGAGTCGGTTGTGGTCTCTAGAAACCAAGATTTTTTGAGACCTCAAGTTGTATTGGTTTTGGTTTTCATGAATTTGAAGATTTTGGAAGCATTTGCTAATATAATTTGGGTTTTCTTTATCTGTAAATAGTGTAACATTAGAATTTTTGCAATCTGAGCGACAAATGTAAGTAAACATATATGTATTATTGGGAAAGTTAAACTTTTCCAGTTGGAAATTGTTAGATCTACTTTCTGTTAGAGTGTATTAAGAACACTATACTACGATTCTAATAGTCTTTTAAGTAATTTTAACTAAATTATGAAACTTTTAAAATATGTTAATATTAGTTTTCTTATCTCAAACTCTAGAGCAGCCTATGTGAAATATCAAAACATGCATTTTTTAATAAAGGTTATATTAGTGAAGTCAGATTTTGTGCTTTGTGAAATCTAGGAAAGTTATTTTAAGAATTAAGATTTAATTAAATTTTAGTAATTGTCAACTACTCTCTGACTAGTCACGAAAATCAGTCAGAAAATTTACATAAAATCTATATATAATGGCACGTTGCTTAGCGACGCTGGCCAAATGTTCATGTTTTCTTGCTGTTGCCTAGCTACCGATGTAAAAAAGTTGAAATTTGTTGGTTTTTTGGTAATTGCGTAACGATATTCGTTTCAAGGTAAAAGCGCAAATTTGTGTTTTTATAAATACGACCAGGTTCTAGTTGTTATTTGTGAATCGTAGTGTTTTTTTTGTTTTACCTTTGATTAAAAATTAATTTGTAACAAAATAGTTTTAAAATCACGAATTGGAGTTTAGACGCTGCACATGGGTTGGTAGCTCTCATCTGTTTCTTCGACGCTTTTTTGTCTGCGCATCGTTTAACGTGGCAAGCTACATTACTTCAAGTTCTCTAAGTTGGAAAGAAAAATGTAATACTACTTAAAATTGTATGTCAATCCAGCTTATATTTAAACGTGGTTCATTATTGTTATTAAAAAGTTTAACTGAAATCATGGACTGAAAAGCAAGGGAACAAAACATTTTTAATCTCAGTTCAAATAAATAAGAGGCCATGTTTGACTAAATGCTGCGTGTTTTAAATAAAATAATTTTATTTGAATTTTCACATCTACGAACAGTGTTAAATAAAATACCTAAGTTGCTACTTACCTGTGCGAACTTATACATCTATGAGATCACCAATTTTCCAAAGAATTCTACGATCGAGCTACCAGAATGTTGTGTTTGAATTAAACTGCGCTGTGTTTAAATTACTGCATTTCCCTGAGATTTAAGAGTATAATTGTTGTTTTATAGATCACCTTATTTAATGGCTCAACAATTTAGATGAGCAATTGTACAGGTAATTGTATTCATGTAAATGAGATCTTTAGTAAGCAGAATATTACTTTTCGTGCACCAACGTGGATAATAAATTATAAAAATCACAATAACAAATTTATTTATTTAATAATATTCATATTTATTTACTGGGGTAAACAGAGCATTAAATTTAACACATATTATTTGTATTTTTATTATTTTTATATTTTTTGTTGTTGTATTTGTTTATCTACGATAGTCCCGAGAAATCCGATACGAAGGTAGTAGAGACCAATGTACCTTCCCTTCGCAACTTCAGCGGTCAAACTATCGTGATGATTTGCAGATACCCAAAATACTGCTTATTGGTAGCTCGTGTATGCCTCCAGGATTCGGAAATCAGAATCAAGTGGCCGTCCAAGCTGGGCATTCACGCAGCACATGATATGAGGTGTCTTCCTCCGCTGCGCATCTACAATAGAAAAAGTTGTTTCAACACCAGTAGTCTTTAGATATTTATTTATAGTACAATGGCTAGTTAAAAGGCTTGCCACCATCCTGAGTTGTTCTTTGCTCAAATTATCAGTTCTATCGATACTTTAGACGAAGGGCTTCTAATAAGTTGCTTTTCTTGCCTCCAAGTTTGAGTTTTCCAGAAGCGGGAATGTTTCCTGATGAGATCCTGTCGAATCTCTGGTCTTATGTTATTGGCGGTGACTCCAAGTGCATTTATGAACCGATAAGTAGTCTTTAGGCCCCTCTTTTAGCAACAGTACCTGCCTCTACGTCCTACCGGCATGTCCGAGTAGCCAGTGTAGCGTTACAATGTTGTTGGTCGCCAATGTCTGTAAAGATGACCTACACTCGTATACCACCGTTGAAGTTTTCTAAGGCCCTCAATGCGGCTTGGGTGCCGGAGTAAATATTAATGTTTTTGTTGACGTAGGAGTGACGTGTGTTTTCTTCGGCATAGTAGTAGAAGTGCGTGGAAGTTGCAGCAGATTTTTTCAACAAATGGGTTAACTTGGCTCTGGGTCTGTGTCCGTAGACGCCAGCACTCGCCTAGCTGCCCTTCCTTCTACCCTAGATTATTTGTGCTGAAATAAATGATTTCAACCTACTAATATTTCTTTAAAGCTAGTGGTTTATCTCATGAATTGATTATTAATTAATGAAATTCTCTTGTCCTGCTTCATGTTTTTTAGGCTTGTATTAGCACCAAAACGTTGCCCTAATATACAGTTTTTACCTACAAGTATGTATGTTATTTGTAAAGATGAAGCTATCCAACTTCAACCGACATTGTAGTTTTCTGTTTTGTTATGTTCCTTTATTGGATAACTTTTCGTGGTCTTCTACGAAAGAATAGTTCTTTCCATAATTCTTTATGAAAATAAACTCAATAAAAGAAAAATGTTTGTTCCAATCTATGACTGACCACTTTCGACGCAACTAACTTAGCTTTATTTAAACGTAATTAAACATTTGAAATTCACGGTAAAGTATGTCTTAATAATGCACTGAAAATTTTAAAAAATGTCTGGTACATTCTACATTTACATATATGTTTAGAGCAACCTTGGATGAATGCACGTTTTTGTTTAAATTTAAAAAAAATTATCTCAAATTAGCAGATAATAAATAATTATAGCAAAACACATTATGTAATTATTTTACTTGAAATATCCTTACAGATTGAATGCATTTCATCATACTTTGTTTTTCTTAATTATATATCGGCCAGTAGATAACGAGCGAATATATAATGAGTGGAAAATCTACTGTTTGTTTAGTTTTTGAAATAATTTTGTGCAAAAGACTACGAATTCTGATCGTCTAAATAGGTAAGCCCCTACTATTTATATTATTACTGTTTGCTTGTTACTTGTTTGAATGTATACTAGCTAGTATTTTGCAAGAAAAACATAGTTCCACATGTTCAGAATGTAAAATTTTAACTACAATTATTATAAATATCTCTCTATTAGTTTTCAATCTTTTCGGTTCGATTGGTTTACTGCATAACTAAAAATAATTACTGTATCGTTAACAAATAAAAGCGTTTAGCTAGATGAAACGGTATTTTTTAATTGTAAGGAAAATTGTAATTAATAATTATTATATAACTTTATTCAGCGGCTACAAATTTTAAAATAAGTGTGTGCTGTTGTAATTAAGACAATTGGAATTACTGGGGGTCAATCCGCTACGGCACATAATGTATTTGACATTATTTGGTGTGGCTTTATATACAGGATTGAGCCATTGTCAAATAGATGGAAAATTTTAATTATTCAATTATTATATACTCACGCAAGAAGCCGAAGTCTCGTGTTTCAATTCTGTTTAAATGAATTAAGTTTTATTTTATATTGATAATGTTGGCACTTGTAATTGATGTTGAAGCTCTGGAGTCATATGAAATTCAACCATAAATAAAGCAACATGTATTAGTCCTATGAATACAGCGTAGTCAAAGCAAATCGAGTAGCTGTTAGTTTCTGCGTAGGACGCTAATGTGTATATCGTCTTTAAATTAGTCGTCATGGAGCAACGAGTAAATATTAAATTTTGCTGCAAATTAGGGAAAGCTGGAACAGAAACTTATGAAACGTTGAAAAGTTTGTAGGTTGTGAAAAAACAAAGAAAACGGCATCGAACGTAGATTTTGTTCAGACTTTTCACGACAATACAATTTTTTTAACTTCACTCTATCTGGTCAACTGGTGATGAGTCATAGGTGTTTCAATACTAAGACGAAAGCTACAGCATGCAGTATTTTGAAAAAGTATCGCCAAGACCAAAAACTTTGTTACTAAAAAATCCAGAATCAAAACCATGCTGATTACATTTTTCGATAAATAAGGTTGAATAGATAAAGCATTAGAGCACGACGAACAAATAATAAATAGTTTATTTTACGTTAACGGGCTGAAGACATTGTAGCACTAACTGTAAAGCCATTTCTCATAAAACACTGCGTTGTTGAGGTTAATCACCCCCTCCCCTATTCACCTGGCTTCGAAACAGCAGACTGTTTTTTTAAATATAATACAAAACTAAAAGAAAATTAAATGTATCCCAGATTAAATAGTAGAAAAAATACATTTACGAACGATCTGGCAAAACACTAAACACCCTACAGAGAAGACAAAATATAATGAGACCCACCGCCTACTCATACTACGACTTGTGGAAGGCAACCAAAACATTGAAACAACAAAGAAACAAGTACCACTCATCAAGATAAAGCAGAAACATTTGTGGAGCATTTGAAAAAATGTTCCAACCATTACCTACATCAGGCGAAAGAGTAAATGAACATATCTTTGCATTCCTTCAAATACCACAACAGTGCAGCAAAACTATTAAGGAAGTAATACCTACAGAAAAGTAATATTAAAAATGATTTAAATCCGAAAAAGCCCACGGGATTTGATTTAGTCGCGAGTCAGATAATGAAAGAATGATCATACAAGGGTTTAACTACGCTGACGTCACTGTTTAATGCAGTCCTAAGCTTAAAACACTTGCGGGCTTAATGGAAAATGACTAAGATAATACTCATCCATAAACCAGGTAAACTACCAAATGATCCCACCTCCTATCGCTAATTACTTTATTGCTGGTAATGTCAACAATTATTGGAAACATAGTAGCACAGAGAGTAATTGTCATTGCTATCTGCAACACATTTGATCCTGGACCACCAATTCGGTTTCCAAAGGTATCATTCGACCATCGAACAAGTGCATCGTGTCGTGAACACCATAAACCAAACTTTTGAAGAAGAAAAAAATTGCTGCCCAGGGACCTCCCTTGATGTCAGACAAGCATTTAACAAAGTATGAAGAAAAATTAACTCAACACCGTGTTTATCGTTCTCAAATCATATCTATGATAAACGCACTTTAGAGTAAGATACGAAACAGAAGTCACAGAATTGCATCAAATAACATTAGGTCTTCTCCACGGGAGTGTTGTTGGACCCATTCTATAGGAATTCTACATGGCAGGCCTACCAACCAACGGATCGAATATGATCACTAATGAATCTTGTCCACCCTATAACAAGGACGAATTGGCTGTTCTTAACATAGATTTGAAATTTAATACAAAATACACAGGAAACCTCCAGTAGAGAAAATTATTGTTGGAATTCAAAGTGCCATCAGCAACTTCGATAAACCAACAAAACAGTTCATGAGAAAAGCTTGCAAAACACAGATTTCGAATAATGTAAAAATTCATTCATTCAGGAAACCAGAATCTGGTTATAGAGACCATCAATTTATTAAAGGCCATAGAAATAAAAAAATTTTTTATGGAAAAGCTGACAGAGGTTGTATTGTCAATGTGTTGGGCAGAAATGATTATTTTGAGAGAATGGATGTTATGCTCAATAACTGTTCTCACAAACTGTTTACCAAAAATCCCTTTTAATGAGTACAATCAGCAAAATAACAGAAACTTTGAAAACACATACAGACACTTATTAGATCAGTGCTCAAATACAAACTTGTACATTCTAATCCTGTAGTGCCTGAACTATACTGTCTCTCTATAATACACAAACCAGGTAAGTCTATGAGACCCATGGTTTCGGGTATTAACTCACCGTCTTATTTGCTTTCGAAATGGTTAACTAAAACATTTAGAAATTTGCCTACTCAACAATTCAGTTTTTCGGTAGAGAATTCGTTGGAATTCATCAACAAAATTAAAACTCTAGAGCTACTTGAAGGGAAAATTCTAGTATATTTCGATGTAAATGCTTTGTTTCCTAGTGTTCCGATTCCACAAACCCTGACATACCTGGAGCAATTTCTTACAGCAAATAATTTAAACCGTGAGCAAATTGACGAATACATTAGGGCACAATGTTTCCCAAAGTGTGGGTCGCGAGCCCCTGGGGGGTCGCGGTGAAGTATTAGGGGGGTCGCCGGGAATTTCCAAAATAAGACAAAAACACTTTGTTAAATCATGTATTTTTATTTTAATGCCGTAAATAAAAATTAACAATTAGTTATAAAATGAAACATGAAACTAAATATTAATAAGTCCGTAGAAATAAAAGAGACAAATAAAGTAAATTAGTAAAATATTTTAATGTTAATGAGACCCATGCGCCTGTTTTTTTGAAACCAGTTTTTCAAATCTAGGCTTTGTATTTCAGACACACACAATTATATCGTTTTCAAGTACGAGGCCATTTCTCACTTTTGTTTTGATGGCAGTCATAGACGAGAAACTTAACTCACATAAATATGATGTTACAAATGGAACCAAATATTTGACAGCTTCACTCGCCAACTGAGGGTATTCCTGCATCCTTTTGGTCCAAAATTGGTCCGGGTTCTGGGAAAAAAATTCAAGCCTCAACATTCCATCAGTTGATATTTCAATGAGTTTTTCTTTCATATTTATTGGTATTTCAACATGTTGAAAGGAATCGGCAAAACATGGGTTCGGTATCCATCTGTAATTGTCGTTACTATTTTGAATTTCTTCAGGGAAATAATCACAGAGCTGTTGTTTTAAATTGAGCAAAGCAACTTGCTGGCCTGTAAAAACTTGTTCAAAATTTGTAACACTATAATTGGATACATCTTCCATAATTTCCTGAATGCACTGGAATGAATCGAACTGCTTTTTGCCAATTGAAGTCGACCATAAATCAATTTTTCTTATAAATCCCTTAATTTTATCTGTGGCTGTAATTATATTAACGTCGCGGCCATGCAAATTACTATTCAAAATATTTAATTGTTCGAAAGTATCAGCAAGGAAACCTAGCTTCAGAAACCAAATGGGATCGGAAAAATGATTTTCGTATGGGGACTTCACATCTTGCAAATGTATTAAAAGCTCTGCTCTTAAGTGAAATACTCTTTTTAAGACGTTGCCCCTTGAAAGCCACCTTACTTCGGTGTGATAAACAAGATTTTCAAACAAAGCGCCCATCTCTTCGCAGATTTTTCGAAAACTACGGGTCTGCAAAGCTTTTCCCTTAATGGAATTTACAACTTTAATGACGGTTTTCATAACACAATCCATTTCTGGTGGTAAAACTTTTGACCCAAGAGCTTCTCGATGTAAAAAACAATGTCTCCATGTGGCATTAGGCATTATTTCTTGTAATCTGACGATAAGACCAGATTTATGGCCTGTCATAGCTTTAGCGCCATCACTGCATATAGCAATGCATTTCCCCCAGTCAATGTCATATTCACTTGTGCGTTTCACAAAAGTGTCGAATAAACATTTTCCAGTGGTATTGGTCTCCAATGGGGAACAAAATAAAATACCTATCTTCTTTAATGCCATTATTTGTATCATGTCTTACAAACGTAATCAATTGGGCACAGTTAGATATATCTGTGGATTCATCCATTTGTAGAGAGAAGTACGTGCATTTATTAAGATTTTCCACAATTTGTGTTTCAATATCTTCTGCCATATCACTAATTCTTCTTTGGATAGTATTATTTGACAGAGGTATTGTTTTTAACTTTGCAGCCTCTTTCTCACCAAACATTATATGTACCATTTCAACAGCTGCTGGCAAAATAAGATTTTCAGCAATTGTGTGCGGGTTACTGGTTGTGGCAACGCGATAAGCAACTTTATAACTTGCTAATAATGCTTTTTCATTAGTAGTGGTTGTCAATGAAAAAGTATCTTGCTGCTTGTGAAGTAAGCTCAGCTTTCTTTCAAAGAATTCTACGGGTTTGTCTTTTTTATCTGGGTGTTTGCTATTTAAATACGTAAATACGTAAAATATTTACTCACTACCGCAAGCGAAGTAGCGAGTAGCGCTTTCGCGAATATCGTGGAAAAGTATCGCAATGTAGACACAAACAAAGATATCGCGATGTACCTATAATGTGCAATCGATTTTTTATTATTTATTTTTATTGTAAATGGTAGTCTGGCAGAAGAACTACTAGTTATTAGTGGGACAGATCGCAATTAAAATAACTGTTGCATTTAATTTTGAATTTATTTAGTTTAAACTTAAACAGTAAGGTAAAATAAAATTTGAGAAACAATCAGTTACTTGTAATTTAGTTGGGCTATTTTTGTCGCTATTTTGGTTTGAGTGATGAGTAGGGGGAACTAGGGGGTCGCGAACAAATTTTTTAACAAAAAGGGGTCGCGCTTTAGATAAGTTTGGGAAACACTGCGTTAGGCTAACTACTCTCTGTACGTCTCAGAACTGGTTTCAAATAGAGTACAACTTCTACGAACCGCATGAGGGTACTGCAATTGTTAATGTATAATCTAGAGTAATTTCGAAATTGTAGTTAAAAATAATGCAAAATACTTCCGCAACGTAAGGCTAAAGTATGTGAATGACATTTTTGCCGGTTTCGACAGTACTACAAACAACATCGACGATTTCGTTTACCAACTAAATTCCAAATTTTAGTCAATACAATTCACGTATGAATTAGAAAACAAAGGACCGTTTCTTGGCGTATTAGTTATTAGAAATAATTGTAAAGCAATCGAATTTGTCATTTGCAGGTAAGAACCCAATGTAAGCAAATTTATAGTAAATGACTCAAATCATTGTTTTCAACATACAATGGCGGCCTTTAATTTTTTGTTCATACAATGGTTTCTCTCCAGACATCATTGATAATTTAATTAGAAAACGTGAGATTAAATGTTCGTAATTTCACATCTTTACAGAGTTCCAACTTTGAATAAATCTTCAGAAATTTCAATAAAATTCCGTTCCATCCCTTAACCAAAGGCATTGATAACATACGAAAACAAATCAATTCCAAAATTGTATTTTGTTCAAATAACAACATTCTGAACTTGTTGGGAAACCCTAAAGACAAAATGAAAACTTTGGAAAAGTCGGGGATTTACGATATTGACTGTTCTCATTGTAATGGAAAATATATTGGGCAAACTAAACGTAAGATTGAGATTAGGTTTAAAGAACATGTAGCTCATTTCAAAAATCGCAGGTTTGATAAATAAAGTAATGCCCAACACATCTACGAGACACTAGAAAATCCAAAATTGTTAAAGTAAATGCCTTCAACAAAAGAAACTGATTGCTATGAGAGCATACAAATGTTCAAAAATAGGGGGCATTTGTTAAATTCAGGTAATGGGCCAATTCCTAACTCAGATTTAATTCATTTGTTAAAAATAATTTCTTAATCGGTTAGGCGTAACGAACCCTAATGGGGATTTAGTATTTACGCCTTTGTTTGTTAGATTAATCAGTAGCATTGGATTTTAATTGTTAACTTGGTGAAGGACTTATCTCCATCGGTATTTCTCAGCCAAGATACTTTAGTTAGTTCAAGTTCCTTCCTAGAAGAGGGCAGCTTGGTTACCGAAATACGTATTTAGGTGTTCTAAATATCCCGGTGGTAAAATTTATAAAATGTTCAGGCAACTATCTCCAATTCTCCACTGAAGACATACTTGGAAGGCACATATATATATATATATATATATATATATATATATATAGAGAGAGAGAGAAAAGTCAGCATATATGGAATACCCATTCTTTAAATCGCCATAAACTGAACCCTAAGGTGTTAAAGACTATAATATTTTAATAATAAACACCTTATACTGTCTTCTAGTAGTAACATTCAATAATTTAAAAAAAAAATGGTTTTTGGAAATTTGGCATAGAAATTTAAAAAAAATGAATTTTTAATCGATGAATAAAACTGGAGGTTAATATGGAATAGGCGTGTAGGGTAATATGGAATAGAGCAAAAATACGCAACATTACTAATAAAATATTTATCACCATTTTTATTGTAGGGAACAAAGTAGATAACTATTTACAAAAATCACATACGAAAATGTATCCTTCAGCACTCGTACACTCTTCCGTGAGCCCATCCATTGCAGATAACACACATCACCCATATTTCTTTGCTTCGGCTCATGGAGAAGTTTTCTTGACAAAAAATACATTGTGCATCTTCACTGTGTGGCTTCGTAGTATAAGAGCTTAATGGAAGATCATCATCAGATGAATCATCAACTACAATTTCAGATTGAGATTCAGAAGAACTAGAGGGGACACATTCTTTTCTGGGTTTAAACTTCTTAGTTTTTATTCCACTAGGTCCAGCTTCATCAGTTATTTTTCAGGTAACTTTTTCTCGTGGAAGATTAATCGATTGTTCTAATTCTTCCTTATCAGGTGTGGATGTAATTATTTTGGAACGTCCACATTTTCTTCCACGAGTTTCTATCTTCTTTACTAATTTTGGCACTGGAACTATATCATTAGGAAGGACATTGGTAGAAATATTGGTCGCCACATCTGTAGGTCCAATATCAGTAGCTAAATTTCCATGATCTTTTTGCAATTCGCCTGCAAAGTCTTCGTCCGAGAAAATATCTCTTCTTACTGGATAGATTCCAGTTGCCCTAAAACCTTTGACAGCTCTTTCCCCAGACTGCACTTTAAGATAGGCTCTTCCTAATAACTGGCAGACATCAAAATGTGTTACTGCACGATTTTCTGTTCGCATGAAAATTCTCACCTCTTCATTATAAAAGGTTTTTAATGCTCCCATGACGGTCTTATCGAGAGGTTGCATTTTATGCGTGGTGTGTGGTGGTAAGCATAAAATTGTTACAAAGTTCTTCTTTGCTTTGAGTACCACATCTAGGTTCCTTGTATGGGTGTGATGACCATCTAACACAAGCAGTATTGGATTCGTTGCTGAAGGTTTGGCTTTTTCTATGAAATGTTCGAACCACTTTGTAAATAAATCTGTTTGAATCCATCCAGATGGATGAAAAGCAAACAGGGATCCTGCAGGCGCCCCTTTTTTCAGTTGTTCGCTTGAATTTTTGCGGGGAAAGATGATCATCGGTGGCACAAAGTTACCTGCAGCATTCATGCACAGTACGATTGTCACTAAAGAGCCTCTTTCTGCTGACGTAAGTGCTCCTACTTGTCGCTTGCCTCTCATAGAAACTACTTCTGGACATCGAGA
>JABXWE010000669.1:0-19103 GCA_014611495.1 Limonius californicus | reverse complement strand
TTAAAATAAACAGCAAAATTGAAGAAGTCGTATTAGGGATTTTTTTTACAACAAAATTTTGTTAATAAAAGTTGTTCAGAATCGTTCAAATAAGCTAAATCCAAAATTTCATTACAAACAAAAAATATTGAAAATTTTTTTTCCAAGAAAATGAATATGTAATGAAATTTTGGATTGAAGAATTCGTATTAGAGATTTTTTTACAACAAAATTTTGTTAATAAAAGTTGTTCAGAATCGCCCAAATAAGTTAAATCCAAAATTTCATTACAATCAAAAAATATTGAAAATTTTTTTTCTAAGAAATCTAAGTCCAAGATGAATTTTTTAGAATAAAAATTTTTTTCAATATTTTTTGATTGTAATGAAATTTGGATTTAGCTTATCTGGGCGATTCTGAACAACTTTTATTAACAAAATTTTGTTGCAAAAAAATCCCTAATACGACTTCTTGAATTTTGCTGTTTATTTTAAATCGTAGTAGGCTAGCATTTCACCGTGAAGGGAAAGTAACATACCCTAAAATTACAGTTTAGTGAGAGGTATAATCAGAAAAAAGAAATTTTTTGAATCGATAATATATAAACAAAATACTGGGGTGGTGCAGTCTACAGTGAGACACACTGTATATACTGTGTCATTACTGTAAGCTTCGGCGTCACTGGCCACGTAGTTATTTGGAAAACATAAACGACGTACGCCAGTAGCGGTGAGTTTTTTTTTCTGTCTGAACGTTCAAATTAAAAGCTTGTAATCTGGAACTATAAAATCACCATCTGCTGTCATTCTGTTGTATTGCCAATAATCTCATTATGTGTGTTTTAAAATTCAGTATATCTTTTATTATTTTATATTTGTATTTGTTTGGGCATGAATTGTGCAAGCTTCATATATACAGGAGGAGGTACAATAAAGGTGATTCCGATTCCCGTAAGCTGCTGGCTTCTCGGCCTTCCACGACGACCTACAATCAGCTGTATTTGGAAGGTGACGCCCACTAATTTTGACTTACTCCGTACACAACTAGGAAGATTTCCTCCCGTAAGCGATTTCCGTGAACTCCCCCTACTCCTCTGCGCTAACCTGTAGGCCTTTTCCATCTATCCGGTTGCGGGTCGACGGAAAAGCTCGTTTGGCCCGTAACATGGTACCAATTTTGTTGAGAAATATACACATGAAGTTCAAACAACAGAATTTATTTTTAATGAAAATATGAACATTATGAAAATACAGTTTTTCTAAAGTTGTGCCGGTTCTATCTAGTCAGACTGTTTATTTTAAAATAAGAAAAAAATTACACCAAAATTTTATTTGGCTTCAATGTTATAATGCATCAAAGAAACCTATCAACATGAGAGATTGTGTAGTCAATTCTAGAAATGTCGTTGTCTAATAACACTATAACTAAATCGATTTTTTTATGGCGTTTGCCGAGAAAAGATTTAAAAAGAAGAATAGAAGGCATCTTTCAATAGACATTTTTTGGAAAAACTGTGGTTCATGAATACATTGTTAGCATGAACGCTTTACTACCGATATGGCTTGAAAGTCATAGGTCTTAAATATACCGTTGGTTTGCATTTTTATCCTGTTGCCATAAATTTAAAAATACCTCGTATAATTATCAAATTCAAAAATGATTCTTGAAAAGCCAGAATATTGTAGCAATGCTTCCTGTACTCGAACATGTTTAAAATTGGAACTTGTTTATTCTTCTATTGTGTTTCAAAATCATTACAACGTACAAATGGCAGTGTTTTAATTGTGTGGGGTGGCAAAATGAAAAATTAATATCTAGATAAGCCGAAACAAAAGTTTGTCCAAATTTCTCGTTAAAGTTGTTCATTCAGTTTATGACAGGTTGTCGTTTACAAACAAATGAAGTTAATAACAATGCCTTCGGGAATGGAGGCTGTAGATCATTAATTTCTATAAAGTTGGTAGCCCTTCATTACACAAAAGTGAAACGCTTGATTATCTCGGTGACAGCTTTCGAGGGCCGCAGGCACACATAACAAGATGCTATCTCGCGTATGTGACAGTCGCTGACACATCCGAAATTCCCCCATTTGCTCCCCATTATTTCCCTTCCGCACCCCCCTTATCAAGCCAACGTCAGCTGAAATCTATCAGAAATGTGCGCACTTTCGTGAACATTAGGCTTTAGTTGGGGGTACAACTATTGATTATCACCGCAAACGTATATTATATTAATTAACCGCCTTTAAGAGCTACTTCTACATTTAAACTTTACGCTACGACTACCCTTATGGTCCGTCGGTAGCTTTTCGAGTGGAAGTTGATACTGAATATGGGGTTCGAAGAAACAATTTGCATTCGACCATTCTGATAATTGGCATAATCGGAAGTTGTTAAATTTTGAAGGCAATTATTCCGCCAATCAAATATGAAGAATTAGCTAAACGATTCACATACCTCAAATTGTATTTGACTATTTACGAAAGTGTTTATTAATATTCTAGCGTTTCATTAGTTCACAATATTGACAAACTATGAGTATTTACATTTTGTAAATTACAATAAAATAATGATATGAACAAATTTACACAATTCTGCTTAATGACAGGCTGTATATGACATTTCTAAAAATGTTCACTGTTTAGGATTTAGGTGTATTTTAGGACTGTAATACCTGTGGGGATATTTTTACACATCATTTACCTACACATTTTCACAATATAGGGGTTGCAAATGTATTTTAGGCGCTGAAATATTTACGGGGGTGGTTTGAATATCATTTGCCTAAATACGATGCGAACTATAAAATTTAAAGACGCTTTTACCTTTTGGGGACTGAGAAGTATGTTATAGACAAATTCAAAAACTGTTTCAGCCGTAACTAGCAAGTTAAAAAGTATGTTGTGGAATTTTTATATTAATATACACATGAAAACAGCTATTGCTAATTGATTTCTTAATGTTATAGAACATAAATACGAAATATCCAAAAACTAATATTGTTTGTAAACTTAATGTTATTTGGCAAAATATGGCTTTTCCTCTAAAATGAAATAGACTTAAAATGTTTATAAAAATCGTATAATATAAGTTGAAATAATTATTATATATATTTTATAAGGTAATTTGTTGAGTTAGCCGTTGCATTTTTAAATGGTACTTTGTGATTGGTTATTGGTTTATTTTGTTTGAAAGTTATTTTCAGAACGAAACCAGTTCTTGTGACAAGTAATTATTTTAAGGAATAAAATATTTTTCATCCTTGAACAAAAAACCTTCATGATCGAAAGTTACTTTCGAAACGGCGTAAAAATAGGTAAGATTGGGGCATACTCTGTTGAAAGCTGCCACCAAGAATTTCGGGAAGAGTTTCTAAATATTGCTATTGTACAGCAGCAGTTGAAAGGATCCTTAAAAGTGTGTCTGTTAAATTTACGGTAATGTTTTTAGAAACACGGCGGTCGGCCGACAAAGGTTACAGATAACGTTGTTGCAGCAGCTACTGAAATAATGGACAGTCAACCACACACTTCTATTCGCTGTTTATAGAAACAAGTAAATCTCTATGTGGGAACATTTCATAAAATATGACACCAAAATGTGTACTTAATGTCAATATCCAGTATCGCATGTCCAGCATTGTTTCTGCGCGATGGCCCTGTAGAATTTTATCAGCCGGGTTTGAATGGGTTCAATCACGATTGAAAAATATTCCAGAATTTTTCACTGATGAGATTTCGCTTTATAATTAAGGTGATGTTAATTCGCAGAATTTTAGGACGTGGTCTGCGAAAACCAGTGATTTTTCTGTTGAAACTTTCTTGCAGCTGTAAGTTCAAGAAGATTAACTGAATCAGTTGTTTATGGCAATATTATTGCTAAAACATGTACTTTGTTATTATTGGTTTTCATTACTTTACAATCTATTAAGGCCCGTATATGGTAAGACAAAATTTGTTTATTTGTTAATTATGTACGTATGTATTTTATTATACATAATAATTGTATATTATAAATTCCTATATTTTGGCAATAAATTTTTAAATTACATGAAATGTAATAAAAACAGTATGCCAAGAAGAAATAAACAGAGATTGAGCTATTTTGTTTCTAGAAAAATACTTCTTCACAGATTCACTATTACACAATTAGTTTTACAATTAGCGAAACCAACAGATAGAACGAATCGAAATATGACAGCCGACAATTGGTCCTCGAAGCAAACTCCTGCAAAATTTTCAATATTTGCGCAGGTGCAGACGTCATGCGATGCCTCTAAGAAGAGGATTTTTTTGTAAGTTTAGCTTGAAACCAATGACGCTATCTTAACCCTTAAGTCGGGAGGTGGTATATTTTTTGATTCACGAAATATTGAATCCGTTCCTACGGAAAGGGCATTACAGTTGGGATGGTGAGGCACTAGGTACTCCAGTTACTACCCTTTCGGTGAGTACCTGCGAGCTATTGGGGTTGTAGTAGTTTCTAATATACCACGTCACAGATTCACTATGATACAATTAGTTTTGCAATTAGCGAAACCAACAAATGGAACCAATCAAAATATGACAGGGGGCAATTGGCCCTCGAAGCAAACTCCTGCGAAATGTTTTATATTATTTGTGCATATTAATAAATTGCTTCCTTCTTAGTCATAATTTTATGTTATATTACTCAATTTCATATTGGCTTGTTTAATTAAGTTTATATTAGAATAAAAACATTAAACGTAAAATATGTTGATTACTTGAAGCAGAAATGTGGAGAAAAGGTGGTCAAAAATATACCACCCCCCGGCTAATGTGACGTCTTCGTTTTCCCGACTTAAGGGCTAAGGTTCCATCAATAATAATAATAATAATAAAAACACGAGTAAAACCAAAAAATAAGTGGTGACATTTACTGCCGCAATTATTATTATTACTTAGGCCGCACGTTAAAAAGTTTTTTCACAAAGTTACGCGAGGCGTACGAAATGCCCTAGAAGGCTGTATACGTGTCTCGGCCTCACCTTGCCGACCACAGCAATAGCCAAATACAAATATTGATTTAATTAAAAAATTGATTTATTCTGTATAAAGTTGCGTTTTATTGATTATAATCGATAGCAGCAAATGTGAATTATTATAGTTTTATTTAAAAATGTTTGGGAAAGCAGTATCGGCGAACCGTTATTTTCCGGTATGTGATTTCAATTCAATTTACTTATTGGTTTATATAGAATTTTTATATGTGATTTTTCGTATTCAAACGGATTTTTGGAAAACGACTGTAAACTTTTAGATAAAATTGCGAATTCATATGGAAGTCTACAAGTACTATAAACTATTTTTTAAATTATTTATTGGTTAAGGATTCCTGCGAGGTCTTCTCCGAATTT
Organism: Limonius californicus; assembly: GCA_014611495.1. Classification (NCBI taxonomy): domain Eukaryota; kingdom Metazoa; phylum Arthropoda; class Insecta; order Coleoptera; family Elateridae; genus Limonius; species Limonius californicus. The sequence goes on along the minus strand of JABXWE010000669.1, from coordinate 13,748 downwards.
TGTCTTTACTGGCCTTTCACCGACTTGTCTTTGCAGTTAATATAGACAAGCTATGTTTTATTATAAAGCAATTTTACGGGTATTTAAAATACAGAATAAAAAATATATCAATTTATTTATAATTCGCAAGTCGATATTACATGCTTCTATTTTTCAAACAAACTTGTACAGTGTTCATTATTGGTATTATGGAAAATGTCTAGCAAATTGTAATGTACTTGTTGTAACTCAGTAATGATCATAGAATTTTATATTCGATAGGAATTCTCGTACACAAACAAGAAACGTAATTTTTGTACCGTATAACACAACCGTTGCGAATAGTATACGTCAAGGGAACGTTTATTAAAATTACTCGTTATAATAGCAAAGTCCTTATAACTAAGGTAATTTATTTCATATTTCACTACAGTAGTGACAACAGTAGCGATGAAATAACCGTAAGAATTTAAAAGAAAAACGCAGTTCTTGTGCAGGTACAAATTTCCTCCAGACGCGGCGCGGCGCGTTTTGGATATCGAATGCCTGAAGTTTAGGCAATTACAGTTGGGGTAAGGAGCGCATAATTTTGTTAAATTCGATTTAGGTTGGGCAAACGATAACAATAAGTGTAAAACTCCAATTTCATTTCGTTCCCGGTACATTAGGCGCCGGCAATTCAAACAACCGAGTGATTTATAACTAAATAATCAAGGGAAAGCGGTAAATCTTTGCATAGGTACGTACCTTATTTAATTTTCCCTCTTATAAGTTACAGGGCCCGGAGCGCCTCCATAATAGTATTTTACACAACGCTCGCATAATTAGTAAGATGAAAGGAAGCGCGTTTTAGAGCAAATTGATTTCAGACTCAAGACATTTTGTAGTCCTCTTTGGTACACAGTACGCGTGAAGGAAACCACACATTCTCTAAATGTGATAAGGATACCGAGGCTTTACTAGTGAAAGCTTAATTTAAATAATAAATTAATTAACTTTCCCTAATTCTCTCATCTCCCCGTAGTATTATAATTTAGGTTTGAAATTTATTATTTTGATAGCCCGATCGGTGCCGCACAAATGTTTACCTTTACATTGCTTTCTCACTTTTTAATTCCCTCCTGCTTGGGTACTCTTTAAAGAAAATAACCTCGAAAAGTTTACTACGTAATAATGTTAGACTGTTTTCTTTGAGACAATATTATTATAACGAGATGGAAAAAATGTAATACCTTAAGAGCAAAAGCAGCTACTTACTACATTTAGGCATTTCTTGAAAATCTCGTTGACGTTGCGAGCTTTTTGTCTTCGGTCCTCCCTTCGTCATTAAAATTTAAGAACCTTCTACGACGAACAAACAAATATTTATCGCAGCGGATACTTCATGAACGTGCAATTGAAATGATTGCGTAAAGAAGTGCATAATAATAAAGTTTTAAAGTAAACCTTGGGAGCAGTTAGGACAACAATGACCAATAAAGTGAAAAATCCACTCTAAAGGGGTGCGGCCCCTCTCCGCTTTCCAGATTAATAAACTTAAGGAAAGTGTCAAACAAAAATTAAGAAACTTCTGAAGTGCCTCCTTGCTGCTTAGTTATCTACCTTGGAATTAAGAAATACACTTTATGACTCTCTCTTTTTAATTAGACTTTTTCGTATTTTATCCCTAGCTCGTTAAAAGTTTCTATAGCGTTAATTTATTAAAACATATTTACCTTATTAACCCATAAAAGTATTAAACTGGACCACCGACTTTCCTGTTTTGACTTTTGTTGCCACTTTACAGTCGAAATGCTTTTAATGAGGTTTCCTAAGGTGACACCCTAATGAGCTTTGAGAAACTTTGAAGACATTGCCTGGGCCGTCTTTTCAGAACTTTTTAACAGACTCATTAATTTATTTAATCTAAGCAAGACGACAAACATTTCGTAAGGTTATATGGGCACTGTAAACAAAAACATTACAGTAGGTTTGCTTGCTCTAGCACTACGAATTGCAAAATATTTTATTAGTTTAGTTTTAATAGAATAGAACTTCTAAGTCATTTATTTTTGTAGGCACGGACTAGGTTGTACCCGAAAATGATGATCAACCAGTATCATGATGTTAATAACTGCAGTTGTTGCTTTATCCAATTTTAAAATAAATAAAATCGACAAATGTAAATCCACCAATAAAACAGATCGTACAATTTTCAGGAATCAAGCCAACGTACACATTAATTAGTGGTTAAATCGACTTGTTACTGAATTTCCCTTTGGATATCACAATACTCTGAAAAAACCCCACAAACATAAAATTTTAAATTGCAGATGGCATTTTATGCACATGAGTAAATTTTTTATACAGGGTTGCTCATTAGTGCTACAAAGTTCGATATTGGCATTATTAAAATGATTCGGAATTTTTCTTTTTTTGGTGATGCAGTGCCAAAATGCACACAATATAAAATTATTTTTAAATATACAGAGGCTGACTCGCCCCAGCGCTTCATCTTCAAGGTAATCTTTTTTAATGAAAACGCCCTCTATATTTTTATATTTTAAATTCAGCGTAAAATTATCCTTCCAATGATCTCCTGATTTTTGATTTTGGACGAGGTGTTGCCAAGTATGTCTAAAAAATGTTAAAAATTGTTACGGGCCAAACGAGCTTTTTCGTCGACCCGCAAGAGGATAGGTGGAAAAAGGCCTGCAGCTTAGTTCAGAGGAACAGGAGGGGGTTCGCGGAAATCGCTTACGGGAGGAAATCTTCCTGGTTGTGTACAGAGTGGGTCAAAATAAGCGGGCGCCACCTTCCAAATCACAGCTGATTGCAGGTTCTCATGGAAGGCCGAGGAGCCAGCAGCTTACGGGAATCGAACTCACCTTTATTGTGCTTTCCTTCTGCTTAGAAAGCTTGCAAAATTCATGCACACACAAATACAAACACAAAATAATAAAAGATGTAATGAATTTTAAAACACATATAATTAAACGACTGGAAATGACAATACAAAAATGATGGCAAATAGTAATCTAATAGATCTATATTACAAATAGTTAATTTGAGCGCTCAATAGGAGGGACCCGCCGTCGCTGGCGTACGTTATTTAATTGTCCATTGTCCAAACGACTATGTGGCCAGTGGCGTCGGAGTTTACACAAATAACACAATATATACATATATATATATAATTACGCTTTACATTTAGTAATACAAAAAAAGGACAATCGGCAACTGAATGTCGCTTCTTGTTGCATAAAAAAAGGGTTCAATCACTTAGAATTTTTCAAGTTAACGCCTACAAGGTTTCTTTCTCACCACACAAAAACAACTAGGTCTTTTACCTTGACTTCCGATGAATGGGAGAGAGAGACAGGCACAGTCTGGAGTATTCTCAGATCCGGACAAAAAGGTAGACGTTCTTCGGAAGAATTCCGAGACGAAATATTTGCTGCATAGCCCTCGTAGTTTGTCGTAGCAATGGCACAGGTACAGGAAAAACGAATGGGCTCGTTACTAATCCGCCAAAGGCGATCGGCAAATTCGCAATGAATTGCCTTTCCAGGGATAAAAATTCCAACGTGTTTTCTTTAAATCCAACACGTCGATATTTTGTTCACTCCACGGTGAAACAGCGATACGAAAATACACGCGATGGATACCCATCGAAAACATAAGCCGCCCCTGCAGTACTTGATTAATTCACGGTCCCCGTCGATGGAATTGAGTAGACCGGAGTCTAGCGAAGATAGAAAGCTGACTGAGGAACTCAGCGCAACGCGAACCTGGATTCACCAAAAAGATTACACCACATGGAGAAATATGATGCAATTGTTCTGGAAAGATCTGAAACGCAAATTCGCAGAAAGCGTCCAGGGTCAGGTGCAGACAAAACATTAATCGGCAAATTTAGCCTACGAAGGGAAACTTCAAGGCTTTGCGAAATTGGTCCCTCATACCTCAATCTTAAAAGAAAAATAGCGAAAACTGTAATCGACATAAGAAGATGACATTTTCATTTCTATGAAGCGGCAATTAGAGTATGACTCTAATCTAGATAGAGTGGCACAATTTAAATGAATATAACAAAATTTGGTCGGCACAAGGTTTAACAAATTAATCGAGTGCGTGAGTATTAACTAAGAACACATATTTTGCAGTTGTGTAGCCAAGTGATGTACTAAAACGACACAACCATCAAATATGCTCAGTTTCGTATGATATGCACCACCCATTAAAATATAGCTACGTATTTGAAAATTTGCTAAAATAATGTTTTATTATTGCGTATGAAACGATCATTATTTCCATTAAAAAAACCAAGTGGCTGTGGTGTTCGTCTACTGTCTCTCATCAACTTGTTACTTACAAACAAAACAATATCTAGTGAACATCAGTTGTTTCAAGATTTTGTTACTATTTGTGACAGAATTAATGTTTTAAAATGCCTCCAGTAAGATAAGGTACAAATTTTAATCACATTTCCGATTTTGATAGAGGTCGAATTATCGGCATGAAAGAAGCTGGATTTTCTTCTCATGAAATTGGTAGAAGGGTAAATCGGGACCACCCTACAATTGCACGAATATGGTCTGCTTGGTCAGAAGAAGGTATTCAGCGATATCGTCCAGCTGGTAGACCTCCACGTAGCAGCAATGTTCGTGAAGATCCACTTCTTCGAAGAATTGCTACACGAGGCCGCTTTCAAACAACAAGGGCTGTTGCTGTAGACTGGATGCGAGCTCTTCACCACCGCGTGTCAATGGCTACAATTTACGGAAGAATCTCTTGTCTTGGACTGCGATCCTACCGTCCATTCCAACGGCTCTCTTTAACTGCACATCACAAGGCTGTTAGGCTTGCTTTATGTCAACAGCGGCAGCATTGGAATCAGCAATGGAACGATATTTTCTTCACTGACGAATCAAGATTTTGTTTGTGGGCAAATGCGTTTCTTGAAAGACGCCATACAGCTTTAACATCTGGAGTTATGGTTTGGGGTGCGATTTGTTTCGGTGGAAGATCACCTCTTGTGTTCGTCGCAGGCACTTTAAATGCTCATCGCTATATTCATAATGTCCTGGAACCGGTGTTAGTACCATTCACGCAGACGTTGCCAAACGGTAGTTTCTAACAGGATAGCGCATGTTCACACACTGCAAACATTAACAGATCGTACCTCCAACAAGCACAATTGCAAATGTTACCCTGGCCTGCACGATCACCGGACTTATCGCCGATCGAACATCTTTGACACATAGAGATTAAGATTATTGCCAAGAGCTCCTAACAACTTAGACGAGCTGAGACACCAACTTGAGGTTACATGGAACGAGATACCCCAGGAGAACATAGACCACTTGATATAAACCATTCCACGACGAGTAAATGATTGCATTGCTCTTCATGGCGATGTTACACATTATTAGTTTTGTTTTCGTTGTTGTTATTGTTTTCTTATAATTGTTAATCTTTTTTTATGAAAACCTGACCATTTCATACGCAATACTGAAACATTATTTTAGCAAAGTTTCAAACCCGTAGCTTTATTTTAAATGGGTGGTGCATTTCATATGAAACTAAGTATATTAATGTTATCACGAGAGCAGCCTTTTAAGTTTTCACAAACAACCACTAAGTGCTATGTGTCACTTCTATTTTCGTAAAATTTTACATTCGTTATTGTGGAAAAAGTGGCAGCTTAGAAATTGACCGAATAGTTTATTTACAGTGACCGTTTTAAATAAAGCATTTTTGTGAAAAAATGGAAATGTCACGTAAAGGTTTTCGTTGCATAATTCTTTACGATTTTAGTAGAAGCCTAATTCAATAACAATTCATAGAATCGCTTCGTTCAACTTTTGGTAATGAAGCACCATCAGGAAAGACTTTTTACAATTGATTTGCAGAATTCATTGTGGTTGTGCGTGCGTCAGTGATGAATTTCTTCAAGGTCGACCAAAATTGGTTGTTATTCCAAAAAACATCGATGCTGTGTGCAACATGATTGAAGAAGATCGGCGCGACTTAAAGTAAGATAGAGGCATCCTTAGGCATATTGAAGACTGCAGTACATTTGATTTTGCATGAACATTTAGCATAATTTGACGAAGCTCAAAAAAAGTCTCGTGTTAATTGGTGTAAGGAAATGCCCATAAAATTCTACCGAGGAACTGTAAAATCCGTATACAACATCATAACAGATGACGAAACTTGGATATATGCGTATGCCCCGGAAACTAAGCAACAGTACACTGTTTGAATGTTCCAAGATGAACCGAATCCCACAAAAGTTGTTCGTTCACGAAGCGCTTTCAAGAAAATGATCGCTTCAACTCTTCGGTTGTACTGGACATGTCGCCACAATTTCTTTAGAGGATCGAAGAACAGTTAACGCTGAATGGTATACAATAATTTGTTTGCCAGAAGTTATAGACAAAATCAGGAAAAACAACCGAAAACTTCGCATCATTCTTCATCATGACAATGCCAGCTGTCACACAGCACGTTAAACCATTGATTATTTGAAGGAGAGAAACATCGAAGTAATGTCTCGTTGCCCGTATTCACTTGATTTATCGCCCAACGACTTCTTTGTGTTCCCTAATGTCAAACAAAAATGCGCGGACAGCGATTTTCATCACTCTAAGAAGCTGTTGAAGCTTTCAAAAACCGTGTTTTTGAGATACGAACTTCAGAGTGAAAAAAATGTTTGGAGAATTGGTTTGAACGCATGCGAAAGTGTATAAATCTTAACGGCCAATATTTTGAAAAACAATAAAACAGTTAGCTCCAAAAAAATTTTTTCTCTCCTAGTTTTTGTAAAACTTAAAAGGCTATCCACGCGTACATGTTTTTTTTCACACCAGCCCTAGTTTAACTTATTTCAAAGAGCATTTTTTCAATTTAGTAGTTTTGCCGTTTTAGGACATCAGTTAGCTACGTAACTAACGTAAATATGTATTCTTCTTCTTCTTCTTGAGGGTGCCGTATCCTTTCTGGAAGTTGGCAATCATCACAGCTATTGGTACTTTATTCACGGCTGCTCTAAATAGTTCGATGGTGCTGCAGTCATACCATTCTCTGAGGTTGCATAGCCAGGATGTCCTTCGTCCAACGTTTCTTTTTCCCTGTACTTTTCCTTGGACTATGTAAAATATACAGTGTTCTATTAAAAAAATCATCATCAGCCCTTTGAGCCCCGAAGAACTATAGGGCGCCTTCACAGGCGTTTCAAGGCAGTTCGAGTAAATCAGACCAAGGTTGTCAGTCTTGCACTAATGTATTAATTCACAATTTCACTTTCGCTTTGGTTTGGTTAGTTTACTTTCTCTTTTCTTGAATTTTAAACTTTAACACATTAAAACACATTTAACAAGTTTTAACGGGTTACGAATATAACAAACTTGATGTGGTGCTTAATCTTCTACAATATCTCCGGTATTCGCGCACAACTTATTGACGAGAGTTTTCCAGGTGTCTTTATTTTGGGCTGATTGCTTTACTTGGTTCCATGCTACATTTATCTCCTTACATTCTTTCAATACATTTCTCTTCCATGTCAAGTTTGGTCTGGCCTGCTTCCTTTTTCCTTTTACCGTGTACTCGAGAGCTTGTCTTGATATGTCCGAGATTGGTTTTCTTAAGGTGTGCCCGATCCAGTTCCATCGGCGTCTCTTTATGCTTAAGTGGATGGGTTCTTGTCCCGTAATGTTCCATAAATCTGTGTTGGATATTACAGTAGGCCAGTATATTTTCAGTATTTTCCGTAGGCATTTATTGATGAAGGTTTGAATTTCCTTTGTTTGCTGCTGGTTTAAAGCCCATGATTCTGATCCATATATAAGTACGCTGATTATATTTGTATTGAAGATTCGGATCTTGGTATTTCTTGATAGTTCGTTTCATGTCTATGTGTTTTTGTAACATTTTAAAGGAGGATTGTGCTTTACCAATTCTCACTGCTTGACAACCCCCCTTTCCCTCTAATGTGCTTCCGAGATAGCTAAACTTTGGGCATTGTGTAGTTTTTCTCCATTTAGTACTAGTTGACTGGTATCTTTATCGGCCATCGTTAATGTATTTGTCTTTTTAATATTTATGTTTATTTTGCATTAATAAGTTTAGTTTGTTCTGGAGGTGCTCATTTTTCACCGTTATGAGCAAACATCATCAGCGTATTCAAGATAGAAGTTTTTTGTCGAATCTCCATGTTAGGTCTCTTCTATTATCCACTGATTTTACTATTTTCCAGTCTACTACTAATAGAAATAGTAGGGGGGACAGTATGCATCCTTGTCTGACCCCCGTCTCAATTGCAATACTCTCTGATATCAGCCCGTTATGCATTATACGTGCACGGTAGTTCTCGTATAGCATTTTAATCATTCTGATAAATTTATCGGGTATCCCATAATTATTTAGAATTTCCCACATTATGGTTCTGTCTACTTTGTGGAAAGCTTTGGTGAAATCTACAAAGCCTAAGAATATGTCCTTTTGCCATTCATTGCTTTCATAAATTATAATTCTTAGTGTACTGATCTACTGTGATCTATACATGCTTTTCGATGACTGAATCCTGGTTGATTATCGCCCTTTAAAAAATAATACCTATAAAATGCTCCGCCGTAGCGAACCACCTTGTATATTCAAATATATTTTTATAATATGAAAAATAAAATTAAAATGAAAAGAAAAATGTCCATATCATTTTACTAATGCAAATATAGAACTTTGACACACTAATACCCAACCCTGTATGGAAGGATATTATTTCCAATAATACAAAAATAAATACGAATGAACTGACTACCTATTATATATTTATGTAGAAAAATTGTAATGTATTGTAACGAGTATGTCACGCATGCTTCTTAATCAAATGAAAATAATAATTTTTTATATTAAAATTTACAATTTGCAAGGTACTACTTGCTTTAAGAACTTTAAGAATTTTGAATATTAATAATTATAATTGCTTTAATCGATTTTAGTTCCTTTCATAGTTGGAAAATATATTGCACAATGGATATCTAAATTAGTTACACATTGATAAGTTCAGAAAGTGATAACGTTATTCATTAGAAGATGAAATAATGCAGGTAATATTTGAACACTTTTGAATCGACCAAATGAGGTCGCCAGAATATTTTGGAATTTAAAAATGGTATTTTGTTTATACACATAAGGTTTACATTATGTTTAAAAAAAATTTAACTGGCAGCTGGATTCTTCAGAATGATTATGTTTTTGCTTATTTTTTCATGTTGTAAAAACTATTTTCGTAGTATTCATTTTCTTAGCGATAAGATTGTAAATTTAAAAACGCTTGTATAATTTAATTTTTCTATTTTCAATTTTCGGTATGGTATTAACTACCTATAAAACAATTAACGAATATTTACAGTTCTGAATACAATTAAGAAAGAAAAGAACGAAAATTTTGGAAACTACCTCCAAAGCAACGTAGGGAAGAGGGTCGGTAAGGCGGTTGTGGCCTAGAGGTGAGTGCGTTAGACGTCCACGATGGATCTCTGGGGTATTTACACTTGAAGTCCACATTAAGCTGTAAGTCCCCTATGTCTGGACCACTTTAACACACACATCACAGGTATAGCAGAAAAAATCACTACGTTTGTAATCGACAGCACTCAAAGAAGAAGAAGGATGCTAATGATATGAATGCGATCTGCAATTTACTTTAATAAATATCGTTAATACGAGTTTTTATTATTGATTTAAACATGTAGGCAGGGAATTTTTCTTTTTAGTATACATTGCCTATGTATACTTTTAAAGAGAACGCTTCAATTACGCCTATTATGTAGGCAACCAAAGCATGCTGTGGCCAAAACAATCAAATTAATTTAAGGTTAAAACATAAAATTAGTCTATTTAGTGTCTTCTTGCGTTTTTATACAACCTTGTACGGTAAAGACGAAAAAGTAGAAATTCTAATGTGGTATCAGAATGGAAACAGCGTAGGAACTGTGAGAGACTTATTTTCACTAAAATATCCAGAAAGACCTATTCCTTGCATTCGAACCATACAAACAATTGTTAGAAAATTTAAATCGGAGGGATGCGTAATAAATTCCCATAAAATAAAAACTGAAAGTAATCACGTTTTAACCGAAGAAATGAAATTAAATATTTTATGCTCCGTTGAAAAAACTCCAAAGCATCACTACGGCAAATAGATTCACATTTTAATGTTTCTAAAACCTCGGTATTTATAACACTAAACGAATTTAAATATAAATCGTACACATTTTCTAATCACCAAGAACTATTCGATGAAGACAAAGAAAAAAGATCAATCTTTTGTGAAACTTTCTTTAATTTGCTAAATGAACATGAATACATTTTAAATAAGATAGTTTTTAGTGATGAAGCAACTTTGACGATAAATGGAGAAGTCAATTCACAAAACTTTCGGTGTGTATTATTATTTCTCATCTATCCACTATCTATTATGCTGCTAATCTTAATCCTTAGATATTGGTCCCGTACTAACCTCCATTTACAAAAGTTTACGTATGGCTAGGAATAGTTGAAAATAAGCTTATCGGTCTATATTTTATAGATGGTAATCTCAATATAGCCAAATTTTTAGAGCTATTAAGGAACGACATCATCGCGGCAATAGAAAACTTAAACATCGATGACCCGTGGTTTCAGATGGATGGAGCCCCTCCGCGTTCCACGAATGCTATAAGAAACTTTCTAAACGACAGGTTTCCAGGACGTTAGATAGGAAGATTCGGTCCCGTACCGTGGCCCCCGCGTCTGCTGATTTGTCGCCCAGTGACTTCTTCGCTTGGGGATACCTGAAATCAAACTATTATACAAATATTCCAATACAAAGTATTGATGAATTAAAAGATCGCATACGTACCGAATGCAATAGCTTGAATCTTGACTTTCTTGCGAATGCTGTGCGTGCTTTTCAACACCGTTTAGGTTATTGTTTAGAAGTAGAAGGTGGCCATTTCGAATACTGGTTGTAACTGTTGTTGTTATTTTCGTTTAAGTTTTCAGTTATTGATATTTAATGTTTTACAATAATAACCGTCGTTGTTGTTGTTCCACTCATTTTGATTTACCTATTTAATATAACGACTACATCAAACATACCTTTCATACTAAAATAATTCACAACTGCAGTGACGTTCGCTTCTGTTTTCTAGTTGTCTGTATAATTGGTTGCCTACATAATATGCGTAATAGATGCGTTCTTTTCAAATGTATACATAGGCAATGTATACTAAAAAAATTCCCTGTATATGTAATATGAACTTATTTAGAAGAAAAAGATAAGATAAAATTGATATCTGGTATATAAAATATGTATACAACTAATAAAATTGCATTTTGATTATTTTACTGAATGACTACCGTACTTTAAAACTAAAAGAGGCGATAAATTGTCAATTAATTTAGTATTTCATTGTATAATTAATCTGTTACCTAGAAATTACTTAAAAGTTATAAATGATATTTCATCCGTTCTGTTATTAACAGAAGTTAATAAATTAATGCAAAATTCTCATAAGGACTATTGTTAACTTGAAGGGAATACGGCGGAAAAGGTCGTGGTTAGTCGCATTGTCCAACTGTTATGAATTAAGTAACTGTAGCTGTAATGTGGTGAACCAAAACAGGGTTATAAACACCGGTATTCGTGGTCTGAGTAATGTTTAAAATAGTATACTAAAATGTTGAAACCTCCGTGTTAACTTTTAGGAAGTTTAACTTTTATGTTTGTGCGGAGAAGTAGAATGCGACTACGCACTATTTTTTTTATTTAGTAACATTATGAATTTATTTCACACTACTGCCACCTTTCCAGTAAATATGTAGATGTTCAAGTCTTAGTTGATACATGACATATAACCTTAACCCATTGCTGGCCTTACCCTCCTTGGCGTCCTTGGGCGGAGTTTTCAGGGCACCCCTTTCAGAATGATTAACTGGATATATTTTATTGATTTTTCATACAGAAACAATAACATCGATTATGTCCATGCTGAAAATCAAATAATATTTAGATTCAAAAATATGACAAATTATTACAAAAAAAACACAAACAAAAGTTTAATTAATATCCGAAATTATCTTTTTCGGCCTTGTTTTAATTAGCGCATATTGATTTTCGGCGATATCATTTTCATATATATATAACGGTATTCTACAGCTAAAGCCGTCTTCCCGTAGCCAAACGCCATCTGTTTCTGTCCAGTGCACCTTCTTCCTCTAACCCATGCCTCTGCATCGCTTTTCGAATTCCCTCATTCCATGAACGTCTCGGTCTACCCCGCTTACGTCTTCCAGGCGGTGTCCATTTAAAAATTCTTTGCGGCCATCTATTTTTATCCATCCGGAGAAGGTGTCCGAACCATTTTAGACCTCTGATTTGTATTCTATCCACTACAGTTTCTTCTGCATGCATTCTGTTCCTGATCTCTTGGTCTTTGATACACCCGCACTTCGCCGCAAGTAGTCCATCTCCACGGTATTTAATTTCCTCAAATTCTCCGCTTTAAGCGGCCACACTTCCGACCCGTAACACAGTACCGATTCTACCAACGACTTTCCTATATGTTTCTTTGTCTTGTTCGATATGTGTTTATCCCACCAGACGGAATTAAGGCATCCTATAATTTTGTTACCTTGCTCAATTCTGTTGGTGATTTCTGCCGTACCAAATCCTTCAGTAGTTATTATAGTGCCCAGATACTTAAACTGGTCTACTTGCTGTATGGTTGTATTGTCGTCTATTAATATGGGGAATCTAGCTATCACGACTAGGTATTCGGTTTTATTCGTATTAATATTTAGACCCCACTCCCCGTAAGCCCGGTATAATCTTTTGAGCATAAATTCCAGATCGTATGCATCCTGGGCTATAACTACTTGATCATCCGCAAAATTTAAACTAAACAACCATTGGTCAGCAATAGGTATGCCCATCCCCCGCACTCGTCTTCTCCAGTCTTCCAACGCGCATTCCAGGTAGATATTAAATAAGAGAGGTGACAAACTGCATCCTTGTCGTAATCCCTTAGTTGGATGTATAGGATAAACTTAAATAAGGAAATAAAACACCACGTAAAAAATGTGGATGCATTTGGTAAAAACTATTTAGCAGTATCAAATCTGGATATTTAATTGACCTATTTTGTTTTAAAATTAAACTAAGCTGTTCTTAATTTATTACTGGTTCCCGTGATGGTATCGGGTGACCGGGCCGAGCAAAAGTGGAAAGCCGACTGCAGAGGAAACGCAACGCGAACATGCATCGGCCAAAAATATTACATTATTGCGAAATATGGTGCAATAATTCCAGAACAATTTAACACGTAAATTCCCAGAATTGCAGGGCCAAGCGCGTAGACAAAACACCAATCGGCAATTCTGCATGATAACAAAAAAAGGTCCACACTATTTGGAAAATAATAATATATACTGCTCAAAAAAAGTTTTGCATCATAAGCGTTCTCAGTGATGACTAATTTCATTTAGATATTTTGTGGAGAATTGAAAAGTATACATATTCTGAACAAAAGTTGTAAATGGGTATAGTTTACTGAAACAAAATCAGTTAAATTACAACAAGAAAACGTAAAGTTATGAACTGAACACTTGAACACGTCTTGTTTATTACGTTGATTTGACCTGTTTGAGCTGTGTCAGTAGGACGTGTATCCTCCACGAACATCTAACAGTGCCTGCACTCTTCGCGGCATACTTCCTATCAAGTTGTTCAGCACCTCTTGTGG